>CAKNXH010057858.1:27222-41555 GCA_932178445.1 Andricus quercusramuli
CGATAGATATGATTGAAAAAAAAAAAATTTGGATCTGCATAAGTGGATCATTCTGATCTGAACGCGATAATAATCAAAGTGATATACAACGGTTTGATATCCCGCATTTTACAGTGCACATGTACGATTGATCGGACAGGAATACCTAATTATCTCATGAGGAATTAAGGTATTTTTCTTTCGAATTTCTCTTGCAAATTGATGCTAGTTTGTGCCTCAAATAAGAATAAAATAAATGTTGTAAATTTTTCAACTGACCAAATTTTAATCGACTATCATGTAAACTGTAATGTACAGATGCGCGCATAATGCAGTAAAAGTTGCCGACATGCGGCGAAGCATTTATAATACTAATAACATCGTGCGAAATTCTCCCCATGGGATTTGACTTATGTACACCGTAACTGTAGACATCGGGATGATGAATCCGTGTAAACATACCTAATTACACCCAGGCAATTATAATTTTTTCAGTGTCACGGTCGAGGTTGCATTCGTGCACGAAACTATCCAGGGATTCTACAAAATCCCACACGATCTTTCACACGCAATAATCGTCTTTATATTCACGAAAGAGCGCGGCACGCGCTGCTATTAAGTAAGGTTTATTTTTGGTCAAAGCAGGCTGTTAGTTATGTTTTTTTTTTATAGTTTCCCGTTATTATACTCATGAAAAAAGCTGCGATTTTTGTTAGAAATAATTTTTGGTTCCTGAGGATCTGCAACAAAAAGGAACCCTTCTTGCTCAAAAGGAACCCAAAGGAGAGTCTGCAAAGGAGACTCCTGTTGGACCTCCAATGGGACCCAATTTCAATTGGGACTTCTGAAAAAAAAAAAAAAAAAAATCGCTTTCCTATTTCGACTAGATGGCATTCTTTAGAACTTAGGCTCTAAAGGAACTATTTTTGAGGGTAAAAACTCAAAACGATTAGATTCTTTGGCAATAGCACTAGAAAGCTTCTCTTGGCATTACGAACAAAAAAAATCAATTTTGTTTTCATCCTAATGTAATTAAGTTACATTAAATGAAAAAATTGAACAATAAATAAAAATTCAGCAACTTCGAATGGCAGTGGGTGGGCGGGCTATTATAATTCTTTATAGAAGGCGAAGAAACGTTGCCAGTGATAAATAGAGTGATTACCAATGAGAGGTAGCCCGCAGTAACTATGCAATTCACATGGGAACAGTCCAATAATAATCATCATCAATCCAGCAATATGAATTCCACTACATACTTGCAAAATAATTTGCAATCCAGGTGCATGCATTCATCTTTGGCATGTGTAATTTTGCTACTAACTTACGCGTTATTCAATTCAAATGAGAAGTTGTACTATTTCCATGCAAAATAGCAGCTACACAGTAAATTCCCGAGATTCCTTTTTTTTAGTTGGATAAAAACGTTGCAGATAATTGACAACTGCAATTATCCGACCATGGTAATATTTATCCCCTTCGTGGGGATAAAAATTATCTGTTGTCGGATAATTGTTTTGGAAATTGATGATAATTTGAACCTTAAATAAGAAGTTTGAAAAATAATTTTGGATCCGCATAAGCGGATCATTTTGATCTGGAGGCGATAACAATCAAAATGATATACAACGGTTAAGAATCCCGCAGCTTACTAGGAAATTGATGATAGTTTGAGGCTGTAATCGACTATTGTGTAAACTGTCTTTTGATATCCCATGAAATCTTTAAAATCCTTTAAAATACTCAATAGATATGATTGAAGTTTGAAAAATAATTTTGGATCCGCATAAGTGGAGCATTTTGGTCTGGGGGCGATAACAATCAAAATGATATAAAACGGTTAAGAATCCGGCAACTTACTAGGAAATTGATGATACTTTGAGGCTTCAATAAGAATGGAAATAACTGTTGTACATTTTTAAACTAACCAAATGTTAATCAACTATCGTGTAAACTGTCTTTTGATATCCCAGGAAATCTTTGAAATACCTTCAAATTATCGAAATAGATTGAAAAATCTTAGAGTTTCAAAACACCCTTAAATATTTCACACTCTTTGAAATCTTTTGATGTCCCATCAAATCTTTGAAATTTTCGAAAATTCTCGATGGATATAATTTTGATCTGAAGGCGATTAATAATCAAAATGATATACGATCGTATGAGAAATTAAAGTATTTTTCTTTTGAATTTATTTTGGAAATTGATGATAGTTTGAGCCTTAAATAAGAATCAAAACAACTGTTGTCAATTTTTCAGCTGACCAAAGTTTGATCCACTATTGTGTAAACTGTCTTTTGATATCCCATGAAGTCTTTGAAATTCTTTAAAATACTCGATAGATATGATTGAAGTTAGGAAAATAATTTCGGATCCTCATAAGTGGATCATTTTGATCTGGAGGCGATAATAATCAAAATGATATAAAACGGTTAAGAATCCCGCAGCTTACTAGAAAATTGATGATAGTTTGAAGCTTCAATAAGAATGGGAATAACTGCTGTACATTTTTAAACTGACCAAATGTTAATCAACTATCTTGTAAACTGTCTTTTGATATCGCAGGAAATCTTTAAAATCCTTTAAAATACCTTAAAATTATTGAAATAGATTGACAGATCTTAGAGTTCCAAAATACCCTTAAATATTTCACATTCCTTGAAATATTTTGCTGTCTCATGAAAGTTTGATCTGAAGGCGATTAATAATCAAAATGATATACGACGGAATACACGAAATGAAAAAAAAAGTTTAAGAAACGGTTTTCAACTGTCAACCAAGTGGTTTCATTTTTAATCAAACAGATGAATTTTCAAACCAGAAGATTAATTTTCAAACAAAAACGTAAATTTTCTACAAAAAAACGACTTTTTTTAAAAATACATTAATTTTTAACTAAAACCGTGAATGTTCAACTGGAACAGCTAAATTTTCAACCAAAAAGAGAATTTGCAACAATAAAAAATGAATTTTAAACCAAGAAAATTAATTTCAACAAAAAAAGACGAATTTTCAACAAAATACATAAATCTTCAACTAAAAATGGTAAATTTTCAATCAAAAATTCGATAGTTAAATTTTCAATTAAAGAGAATAGTATTCAACAAAAAAAAACTAATCTTAAAAAATTATTACATTATCAAACGAAGTGATTAAGCTTTAAATGAAATGATAAATCTTCAACGGAAATAGTTGAATTTTGAACCAAGAAGAAAACCATTTAAAGAAAAATATTTTATTCTAAGAAAAATATTTGAACCAGAAAAGACGAATTTCCAACTAAAAAAGATAACTTCAACCAAAAATTGAATATTTAAGTTTTCACTTAAAAGAATTAATATTCAATTAAAAAGATGAATCTTCAACTGGAAAAGACGAAACCAAAAAGATTCATTTTTAATAAAAGGGTTTAATAGTTGCATTTTCAGTTAAAAATTAATTTTCAACAAAAAAAAATTTAATTAAAAGTATGAATTTTTTACCAAAAAATTCAATTTTTCAACCAAATACATACATTTTGAAGAAAATAGTTAAATTTTCAACTAAGAAACGGGAATTTCTAACCATATAGTTGAATTTTGAAACAAAAAAGATCAATTTTCAACCAGAAATGAAATAGCTTAATTTTCATCTTGAAAAATTAACTTTCAACCAGCTTGATGAATCTTCAACAAAAATGATGAAACTTCAACAAAAATGATGAAACTTCAACTGGAATAGTTGAATTTTGAACCATCGAAAAATGAATTTTAAACCAAGAACATTTATTTATATCAAAAGCAGACGAATTTTTCGCGAAATACCAAAAAATTTATTGTTAAATTTTCAATTAGAAGAAATTTTCAACGGAAAAACCAAAAAGATGAATTTTCAATGAAGAAGCGTGATTTTTACCAAACAAGTCGGATTTTCTATTAAAAAAGATTAATTTTGAGTTTTCGATTAAAATGATGAATCTTAAGTAAACTAACAAATCTTTTCCAAAGGAGATCAATTTTCAAGCAAGTAATTAAATTTTCATTCCCAGTAAGATGAATTATTAAGGAAAGAATAGATATTTCAACCAAAAAAGATTTTAATTTTTAATACAAAATATTTGAATGAAACCAAAAAGAATTTTCAGAAAAATTGTTCTACAGTCATATAAAGCTACTTTCAAAAATAAAGAATCATTGTTATTCAATTTTCAATTCAAGGTGAAAATTCAAATATTTTTGTTTGAAATTTTTTTACATTGTATCATTCAGTTTAAAATTTTATTATATTGTGGAAAATTCAACAATTTTCTTAGAAAGTTATTCTTCCTGGTCGAAAATTCAATTGTATTGAAAAATAAACTATCTGGCTTAAAATTAATTTTTTTTCGAAAATTCATATTAGGTGGTTGAAAATTTGATTTTTTGTAAAACAATAATGTTTTTAGGGGGAAATTTAACAATTAGGTGAATTTTTTTCTCCTTCCTGACTGAAGAATCTTCCTTGGCTGAGAATACATCTCCTTTGATGGAAATTCGTCTTTTTGGTTTGAAAATTCAATGATTCAATTATTTTTTTGAGAATCATTTTTCTTGGTTCAATTCCAGTCACTTTCACAAAATTCCATAACACATTTCGGTTTTCCGGGTATTGCAGGTCTGACTACATCTGACTGTATCCCCTGTCTATAGATTTGGAGAGAGCGGCGACTTACAGAATCTGTTTTGGTCAATGATTAAATTAATTTTTTTTAAATTTATTATTTATTGTTTTTTTTGGTTGAATTTCAGTCCCTTTCAAAAAATTCCATGACACATTCCGGTTTTCCGGGTCATGCAGGTCTGACTACATCCGACTGTATCCCCTGACGATACATTTTGAGAGAGCGGAGACTTTTGAATTAACTTTTAGTGAGTGTTGAGCCGTCTCCCGGACATAAATTAAATTAAGGGATAGGCGTACGCAGAACCAATCAGATTTACCGACGAGTGGTGCGATCCGAATGAAATAAGAGTTGGGCAGCCCGACTTTAAATCGCTTGAATGCGAATGGGGTACTTACAACGATAATAAGAAATAAAGTGTCAGAAGTACTTCTCGAGTACTTCTCGAGGAGCAGTCAAGTTTTTTTATTTGAGTATACTCCCGAAAGAATAAGTCCGTGCGGTTCATATAAATACGCGTATGCGTGCTCTTAACTTCCATCTCGAGACATGTATAAATAACTACACACAAACCGCACAATGCACACGCCCTCGAAATCGTGCGAAAGATCTAAATAAGACAAGTTTCAATCTCCTCCCAGGAGTCTTCTTCTGCATCCTTTTTATTTTTTTTTCACCTTTTTACATTTTTTTTTCTTTTTTCTGTCGTCGCATTCTCTTTGCCTGCACTGCTGCTGATCATGGTGATCTCTCTTACTTAAATGTCTGATTCTGGTGTCGAGTCCTTTTTTATTTAAGTCAATTACATTTTTAATCTTCACGAGACTCTTAGCAAATCATTTCAAATCTTATCAATGTAACGCAACTAATTTAATTTCTTTGGTTAGCTACTAGGGTGTCTACCCCACCTGGAAAACCTGGAAAACCTGGAAATGTCAGGGAATTTTTGTTACAAAATTTTGTCAATTGAGTGAAGAGATTAATTTCCACCTAAAGTACCGAATCTTTAACTGGAATGGTTAAATTTTAGTTGAAAAAAATTAATTTCCATAAAATAAAAACGAAATTTCAACAAAATAGTTCAATTTTTCAACAAAATAGTTTAATTTCAAACTAAAAAGATGAATTTTCAAACAAAAAGATTAAGTTTGAAGTAAGAATGTTTATTCTCTACAAAAACAAAGACCAAATTCAAACAAAATAAATGCATTTCTAATTAAGAATGACAAATATTTTTAAAAAAAATTTCAACCAAGAAGCTTAATTTTCTACCGAAAAAGATGATTTATCAACAAAATAGTTAAATTTTTAACAAAACAGATGAATTTACAACCCAAAATCTAATAGTGAAATTTTCAGTTAAGAAAATTATTTTTCAGTGGAAAAACTATTTTGTCAACTTAAGAAATGAATTTTTCACTAAAATTTTGAATCTTCTATAAAAAAATTAATTTATTGAATTTTGTTCACAAAAAATTAGTTTTCAATAAAGCAGATGAATTTTCAACAAAAAATAGGTATTCATTTTTGATAAAAAAATAGTTGAATTTTACCAAAAACGACAAATTTTCAACAGAATAGTTTAATTTTTAACAAAGCAGATGTATACTCAACCACAAATTGAATGGTTACATTTCCAATTAAAACATTTATTTTTCATTTAGAAAAAATTTATTTTTCAACCAAAGAGATAGAGTTTCAACTAAAATTTTCAATCTTCCATAAAAAAATTTATTTACTAAATTTTGTTCGTAAAAATTAATTTTCAGAAAATAAGTTGAATTTTAACCAAACCCGATATTAATTTTTAATTGAAAAACAGTTGAATTCTACCAAAAACATAATAGTAGATTTTTCGTTGAAAAATAACTGAATTTCAACAAAAAATAGTTGAATTTTTACCCAAAGCGATGAATTTTCATCTGAAGTGACGAATCTTCAACTGGAATAGTTAAACTTTAGTTAAAAATAATTAATTTTCACCACAAAAAAACATAATTTTCAACAAAATAGTTCGATTTTCTAAGAAAATAGTTCAATTTTACATCAAAATGATGAATTTTCAAGCAAGAAGATTAATTTCCTACAAGAAAAGACCAAATTTCAACAAAAAATGAGAATTTTCAACTGAATTGTCGGATTTTTGAAAAAATAGTCAAGTTTTCAACCAAAAAAATAAATTTTCAAGCAAGAATCTTCATTCTTTACAAAAAAAGGGAAATTTGAAGAAAATATATAAATTTTTAACAAAGTAGTTTACATTTCGATCTAGTAATTGAATCTTCGAATGAAAAAGATGAATTTTTGAATAAAAATGAAATAGTTAAATTTTCAATTAAAAAATTAATTTTCGACAACAACAAAAAAAAGAATAAAAAAAAAATATATTTCATAAACAAATTTTAAATTCTCTAATTTATTTATTTATTTTAAACAAAAAATTACTTTTCTATCATATAATATGATTTTTGAACAAAATGCTTGTATTTTGAACAAAATATTTAAATTTTGAAGCAAATAATTGAGTTATCCACAAAATCATTGAATTTTCAACCTAAAAACATGAATTTTCAACAAAAATCGCAATAGTTGATATTTCAACCGAAAAATATGAAATTTCATTTAAAAAATGAAATTTAAAAAAAAAATGAAATTTTTCATTTTTCATTATTTTTTTGTGCGATAAAAATGTGAATTTTCGATTTTTTAAGGAAATCAAAAAATGTTTTATGACAATACTGTAGGTTGTTCAAAAAGAAATATTCTTCTTTTTTTGACTTTTTTTCACATCGTGCGTTGGTTGGTTTAAAATGTTCATTTTCGTTCCTTTTTTGGAATTTTGTAAATACTTCAATTCCGGTAATTTTTTTCTATCAAAAAAAGTCATTGACATATTTTGTTCGCCTCTTTAAGTACTAATAATATTCATTCATCGAATTTTTAATCTAAAAAGAGTGTTCTCAAAAATTTTCAAAATGTGCTCACTTTTTGAATTTTTATTCAAAATGGCTGGCTAACGATCTCAACCTTCATTTCAGGACACTCAAAGAGTGTACCAAAGTTCAATTCAGTACGTTAGTTCTTTTGAAATTTATCATGCTAACGAACTAAAAATCTACAGACTAACAGACAGACAGGCTAACAGACAGACAAACAGACAGACGGACTAACAGACAGACAAACAGACAGACAGACTAACAGACATACTAACAGACAGACAGACTAACAGACAGACTAACAGACAGACTAACAGACAGATTAACAGACAGACTAACAGACAGACAGATTAACAGACAGACAGACTAACAGACAGAAAAACTAAGAGACATGCGGACTAACAGACAGACATACTAACAGACAGACAGACTAGCATGCAGACAGACTAACAGACAGACAGACTAACATGCAGACAGACTAACATGCAGACAGAATAAGAGACAGACAGACTAAGAGACATACAGACAGACAGACTAACAGGCAGAAAGACTAACAGACAGACAGACTAACAGACAGACTAACAGACAGACAGGCAGACTAACAGACATACAGACTCACAGACAGACAGATAAAAAGACAGACTAACAGGTAGACAGACTAACAGGTAGACTAACAGACATACATACTGACTAACAGAAAGGCAGACAGACAGACATACATACAGACAAACAGAAATACAGACTTACAGACAGACATACTAACAGACAGACTAAGAGACATACTAACAGACTTACATTTTTTGAAACCTGTTTGTTGGTTTCAGGGGTTCTCAAAACGTGGACACGTGACCGAACCGGGGGGGGGGGGGGGGCTCAAATTTTACACAAAGCTGATACCTTTCCATTATAGGATCAGAATGTAAAAAGATCAATTATCAACAAAATAGTTAATCTCTTAACCAAAGAGATGAATTTTCAACTAAAAATAATGAATCTTCAACGAAAAAGTTATTTCTCAACAAAGTCGTTTAACCTTCCTACCTACCCTACCGACACTTTTTATTTCCGAACTTATTTTCACACGAATAGCCACATCGAGTTGAAAATTTGGGATGCTAAATAAAAATAAGACTCACCTTTCTTAGTGCTTTTTATTTCGCATCCCAAATGTTCAACTCGATGTGGCGCTTAGTCTGAAAATAAGTTTACAAATAAAAAAAAGTGCCGGTAAGGTAGGAATCTGGTCACGTGACCTACTCATCACATGGCCTTAATCATCTCGCGCGGAGGCAAGAACGATGGAGCAAGAAAACGATCGGCGCGAGAAGGTCTACTGTTGTATTAATTAATTTAACAATGCGTGCGAGAAATGGGAGAAACTGCTAACGAGAGCAGACTCCACGGTGTCGAAGTAAAGGGGAGCATGGGAGTATTCTGAAGCTCGTAAAACACCTCATATTGGCTACCGGTCTATCCTTTCATGCCCATTCAAACGTCTGCACATAAGAGCATATTCTGATTCTCCCGTAATTCAAATTAATTATTTGCATAACTACCCATCTGTGTGTGTGTGTTTGTGTGTGTGTGTGTGTGTGTGTAAGTGGGTGTGTGTGATATGCATAATTAAAGCTCCCACACAATGCCGCTTTTGCTTAGAGCCCGCCACAAGAGTCTATTTCGAGAGGCCGGTAATTGCATCTCCAAACACGAGAATTACTTCTGCCTAATCCTTTTTGATTTACCGGCCGAGCGTCTTCCGCCGCGCTGCTGAAACGCGATTGCGTAAATCTTCGAGTCTTGTCATGAAAAGCGCAGAAACTAGATAAATCGCACAAGCCCAGAATCCCGAAGTGTGCTCTTGCGACAGAAGAGAAACATCCGGAATTCAGTTATCCTTATCGCTGACATCTTCGGAATTAAATAGCTATTCTGTAATTTATGAGCTCCCCGAGCATAGCTTTCTGGAAGATGAAAGCTTCATGATAGGCCCTGTTATCAGTAAACGCGTATTCAATGGATCTGTTTTATTAATTACTCAGGCGTTATCTTAATCCGCTTTTAATATATTAAACGCTCCTTCCATTCAAGGCTGTCGCGGACAGTACTGGCAATCTGAACAAAAGTCTTTTAATAATTATTATATGCTCTGTTCTGATCATCTTAGAGCAGGCCTGTCCGGCGAGGAGAAATTACTCAGAATCCAGATGGTGCATTTCCAACACTTGTGTCTGCTCAATCGTGAAAGCGAGGGTGGTTGTTACTCTCGTGAAGTAGGATGGGAAGTGGAGAGTGGAGGGGGAAAACTCGTATCTGCGATTTGAGTCATTTCGAAGAAAATTTGTCGGATTTCTCCTCGCTGGACAGGCCTGTCTTAGAAAATTATTTGAGGGGCCTCTTAAAAACGTTACACTACAATGAAGAGGCGTAGGGTAATGTGACATCACACATGGAAAGTATAAGACTGTGTCTGGTCGTCCGGGAAGTTTGGGACGACTAGCCAAGCTTCTAAAAAATATTAAACTAGTCATCCCTAATTTCGGGACGACGAGAAACTTCGAAAATATAAATGTGAATAAGAGTCTTCTGAAATGCTTGAAAATTCCTTTTTCGTCGAATGGTTTTTATTTTTAATTCAAAGGTCTACTATTACATTTTTTGTTCTGAATTAGTCTCGTTTTGGTTACAAAAATTTCTTTTCGATCGAAAATTAATCTGAAAATCGAAAAAAAATCTGATTCGACCTGGATAGGAACCGGGAACGCCACTATTCACAAGCGCTGCGTTGATTAATTACGCCAGCGGTGCTTTATCTGCTGAAGCCCCGGTGGCCTAATTGGTTAAGGCTCCACTCGTGAATGAAGGCGTTCCCGGTTCAAATCCGGGCCGAGGCACATTTTTTCTCGTTTCTCCAGAAAATTATTTGACCAGTAATCGGCAATATCTAACACCAGAAATTAATAAATTAATCACCTTGATCGAAAGAATAATATGAATTATTAAATGTCCTATTTTTTGTTGAAAATTTATCTTTTTACTTGAAAATTCTCCTAGTAAACTTTTCTGTGAGAAATTGTTGTTGAAAATTCAAATAGTTGAAGGAAAGTTGAACTGTTTTGTTAGAAATTCATTTTATTATTTGAAGAGCAATCACTTCGGTTGAAAATTTTGGTATTTTGTTGAAAATTCTTTGTTTTTGGTTAAAAATTAATTATTTCCACTGCAAATTTTTAGTATTCTATTTTTGGTTAAAAATTGATAGTTTTTAGTTGAAAAATTGCCTACTAATTTTTTCATTGAGAATGTTTTTTTAATTCAACTAATTGGTGGAAGTTGAACTACTTTGTTAAATATTCATTTTATTTGTTGAAGATTGAAATATTTTGTAGAACATTTTTTCTCACCAAGATTTAACTATTTCATTATTGATTAAAAAATTAATCCTTTTCAGTTGAAAACTCAGCAGTTTTGGTAAAAAATTGATTATATTGATCGAAAATTTAACTGCTTGGGTAAAAGTTCAACTACGTAGTTAAGAATTTATTTTATTAGTTAAAAATTTATAACTTCGTTTAAAAATTTTATTATTTTGTTGAAAAATTTCTTTCAATGTCGAAAAAAAAAATAATTTCGCACTTCTTCATTATTTCGATTATCCAAATTGTTTGTCAAAAAAATTTTTTGGTTTCCTGATACATGTTTTCAGATGGAATCAGTTGTCACAATTTAAACAACAAATTTCGTAAGACAATTTCTTTTCCGTGCAAGTTGTTTATCGATCGAGTTTCCGCACTTTCTCAGCTTTTCAATAACGGGGATATTTTTTTCTGATTTTGTTTCTACACAATATCACGTCGCGGAAACATCATGTGGTTGAGAAACGGCAGTTTGTGCGATAGCGTCCTCCTTGAGGAGGCAGCAACGCCCTCCAATAATCGTAAAGTATCCGTACGCGAGTATGTAACTACACAAGGGTTATGTAAAAAATGCGAGAGGTATGCTTAGCTATTCATAACCAGTTGCGCAGCATTCATTATCAGAGGGTTATGCAGCTGGGATTAAACCTTTAAACCTTCTCGAGATGCCAGTATAATGCCGGATTCTTGCCTCTTTTATCTTCGCTGAGGGTCCTTCCCAACTTCCACCATGTCAGCCCATTAATTCTCTCTTCATGACAATTGAAGCCACTTTCTTGTGAAGGTTTTTATACACCAAAAGTAAGACACCAAAAAGCTCACTAATCAAAATTAGAGTCGTAACTACCCCGTTTCCGGGTCATCAGGAACGAGTGTATAAAAAAAGGAAAAAAGTGGGAGAAAAATTAGAATCAATCAAAATACAAATTTCTACTGGTGAACCAACAATGTTCCGAAGCCAATTTAGAACTCCTGATTTAAGATCATTTGTAAGAAAACGACAGTTATGAACAAAGATCAATGTGTTCTCTTCAACATAATTTAAAGTTTATGCAAGAATTCAAAGTTTATGCAAGAATTCAAAGTGGATGCATAATATTTGGTAATGCATAATATGGTGCTGGTGATGCATAATATGATGATTGGTGATGCATAATATTTGAAAACGCGGGTTTTTATAGTAAAACTTTTTTCTTCGACATGATTTAAAGTTGATGCAAGAATATAAAAGATTTCTTTCATCTTGGCTGAGGGTCCTTCCCAACTTCCACCATGTCGTCCCATCAATTATGTCTCTATGACAATTGAATCGACTTTCTTGTGAAGGTTTTTATACACCAAAATTAGAACACCAGAAAGCTCACTAATCAAAATTAGAGTCGTAACTACCTCGTTTCCGGGTCATTAGAGAAGAGTGTACACCAAAAGGAAAAAAGTGGAAGAGAAATTATAATCAATCAAAGTACAAATTTCTACTGTGGAACGAACAATGTTCCGAAGAAAATTTAGAACTTCTGATTTGAGATCATTTATAGGAAAACTAGACTTATGAACAAATAGCAATGTATTCTCTCCATTATAATTTAAAGTTTATGCAAGAATTCAAAGTTTATGCGAAAATTCAAAGTTGATGCATAATATTTGGTGATGCATAATATGGTGCTGGTGATGCATAATATTTGGTGATGCATAATATTTAAAAACGCGGGTTTTTATAGTAAAACTTTTTTCTTTAACATGATTTAAATTTGACGCAAGAATATAAAAGATTCCATGGTTCGAGGCGAATCGATTGACCTATAATATTAATAAATTTTATTGAAGAGTGACCTAGAATTGACCTAGAATATTAATACATTTTTTCAAAGAGTAGAGAAATTATGGTAATTTATATATTTTTGGAATCAATTTTTATAGTAAAAATTTTCTCATTCTCATAATTTAAAGTTGATGCGGGAATAGAAAAGTTGCATTGATTCTAGATGAATCGATTGACCTTTAATAATGGTACATTTGATTCAAGAGTAAGGAACCAAAATTATGAGTTTTCAAACAAGGAGATTAGGTTTCTACTCTGAAGATAAATTTTCAACAAAATACATAAATTTCCAAATAAATATTCGAAGTTTTAACTAGAAAAGGTGAACTTTCTACTAAAAGAAAACAAATTTTCGACAAAATTGTAAAATTTTCAAATAAAAAAAGAAATTTCAACCAGAAATGGAAGTGTCATTTTCAGATTTAAAAAATTGAATTTCGAACAATATGGTTCAATTCGTAACAAAAGAAGTGATTTTCCAAATAGAAAAGAAAATTTACAACCAAAAATGGAAAATGGAAATTTTCTGTTAGAAAAATTAATTTTTGAACCAAAAAAAGCGAATTTTTCAGTAGAATTGTTGAATTTTGAGCTATAGAGGTGAATTATGAACTAAAGTAATGAATCTTCAACCGCAAAAATACAAAAAAAATTTATAACCAAAAATGAAATAGTTCACTTTTCAGATTAAAAAAAAATAATTTCGAACCAAGAAAAAGGTGGTTTAAACTAGAAACTTAAATTTTGAACCAAAAATAATGAACTTTTAACCAAAAAGATGCATTTTTAATAAGAAGATTAATTTTCGACCAAAAAGTCAAGTTTTCGACTTAGAAATTAATTTTGAACCAAAAAAGCAAAATTTTTAATAGAATTGTTGAATTTTCAGTTATAGAGATTAATTTTTAACTAAAGTAATGAATTTTCAACCAAAAAAAAAAAAAAAAAAAGAATTATTTCAAATGAAATACTCAATTTTTAAGTTCAAAAATTAATTTTTAACAAAAAATGAAACAAATTTTTAATAAAATAGTTAAATTTTAATCGGAAGAAATGAATTTGCAACTAAACAAAAATTTGTATCAAAAAATGAAATGGTTCAATTTTTCAGTTAAAAAATAAATTCGAACCAAAAAAAGCAGTTTCAACAAAATAACTGAATTTTTTAATAAAAAATAACGAATTTTCAACAAAAAAATTAATTTTTAATAAAAAAAATATTGTCAACAAAGTATTTCAATTTATAAACAAAAAAATAAATTTTCAACCGGAATAAATGAATTTACAAACTAGAAGAATAATTTAAAGAAAAAAGGTCATTTTTCAAACACATAGTTGAATTTTCAACTAAGAAGATCAATTCTAAAGAAAAGAAAAACGATTTTTCATGAATTATTTTAATTTTCAAACTAAAAAATGATTTTTCAACCAAAAAGATTAATTTTTAAGAATCATGATTAATTTTCAACCAAAAGAGACGAATTTTAAATAAAATACATAAATTATCATCTAGATTTTCAGTTCATCAATTTTCACCAAAAAAAAAA
>CAKNXH010057859.1:0-11464 GCA_932178445.1 Andricus quercusramuli
GTTCCTGGCGCGAATATTTATAAATTATAAACATATAAATCGCCTCAAAATGACCCTCAGTTGGCCGAGAACAATCGCAACCCATTTTTCGCGGATCTGTGTTATTTATGATGAAAAAGGTATGCCTTTTCCGAATAATCGTTTTTCTTTCTTAGTAACTTCAAATTATATGACTGCTAATATTTAGTGATAAAGATTGGTCATTTGATATTATTTGTTTATTTAATAAAACTCTGCATTTGTTTATAATATTTATTTATTAAATGAACAAATAATATCAAATGACCAATCTTCATCACTAAATATTACCAGTCATATAATTTAAAGTTACTAAGAAAGAAAAACGATCACTTTCTATCTATAAATGGTCAAACTATGCATTTGTTTATAAGATTTGTTTATAACATGAGCAAATAATATTGATTGACAATTCTTCGTCACTTAACATCACCACCTATGTAATTTGAAGACGATTAGAAAGAAAAACTATTACTTTCTGTCTATAAATGACAAAACTATGCTTTTGTTTATAAAATTTGTTTATTAAATAAACAAATAATATCAAATGACCAATCTTCATCACTAAATATTACCAGTCATATAATTTAAAGTTACTAAGAAAGAAAAACGATTACTTTCTTCCAATAAACACCTAAACTATGCATTTGTTCACATAATTGCGCGTGCTCGACCAGCGCTGGAGGTCGGAGCGCGGTCACAAAAAAATCAATAACTTTTGAACTACTGTAAAATACCAACTTTTTTTTTCACCAAAATTTTCGGAAGAGATTGTAGAATCTAATGGAACGTGGAAGAATTCTTTCACAGGCGGAGAAGTTTAATTGTTTTTCAATTGTTTATAACAAACGATTATTTAAACAATAAAAAAATGTTTTTCACTACTGAACAATTTTTTAACGTAAAGTATACTTCGTAGCAAAAATTTTCACGACTTAATTTTTGAATTTCGATGAACCGTTCGCGAGTAATTAATTTTTGAAAAAAAGTGATCAAGAACTTTGATTGTTAATAACTTTTAAAAAAATAAATTTTTTGCAAAAATATTTTAGGGCAGTTATTTTGATATAAAAGCGAATTGAAAACTGTATACATTAACTGAAAATAGAACTATCGATTTAAAAGTGGCACACTTGAGATATTTTGACCCATAGATTAATCGATTTGCCTCGAATCAAGAGATTTTTTCCGTTCTTGCATCAATTTTGAATTATGTTATTGAAAAAAGTTTTACTATGAAAAACCGTGTTTTCAAATACTATGCAATTTCACAATTTCCATACTCTTTAATTAAATGTATTAATATTATAGGTCAATCGATTCGTCTCGAACCAAGGAATCTTTTATATTCTTGCACCAACTCTGAATTATGCAAATGGAAAAAGTTTTACTATAAAAAACCGATTTTCAAAATATATAAATCACCATAACTCCCCTACTTTTGGATAAAATGCGTTATTCTTATAGGTCAATCGATTCGTTTCGAACCAAGGAATCTTTTATATTCTTGCATCAACTCTGAATTATGCTAGTGAAAAAAAGTTTCACTATAAAAAACCGATTTTCAAAATATATAAATTACCATAACTTCCCTACTCTTCAATAAAATGTATTAATATTAAAGGTCAATCGATTCGTCCCGAACCAAGGAATCTTTTATATTGTTGCATCAACTTTGAATCATGCGAATGAAAAAAGTTTTACTATAAAAAACCGATTTTTAAAATATTATTGAGTGCTAGAAAAAAATGCAATAAATATTTTCAGAAATCCTTCAGTCAGTTTCAAGATATTAGTAAGGAAAATAAGCTCTCCAAATTTCATCAATTTATCTGCAACCGTTTTCTAGTTATCGTGTTCACAAAAAAGCGTGACATCCACACACACATCCGGACAATTGCTTAGAACATTGTGTTAGACATTTTCAAATTAGGGAGGGTTTAATTAAATGAATTTAAAAATTTTGAAAAACGTCACCATTACAAAGCTTCCTCTATGAGGAAGCAAAAGTCATCAAATTATTGGAACACAATCTAGGAACATCAGTTTTCGAATTTGTATTCAGCAGACTTTGACAAAGTTCTAGACAAGCATTCAATTTTTCATAAAAAGTCCTCCAGATTCCAGAAGATTCAAAATACAAAAACACTAGTACAGAAACGAATAACTGATTTATAAGTTGTCGAAGAATTCGTTGACTGTCTTCTACATCTTTATATATTCACAATGTACAGTCACATTGGATGCTTGTGTTAACACGTAGTGACGCTCAGGTGAAGTGGTGTATGTGTTTAAGTCTGAATGGAGTCGCGGTCACCGGCAATGAACAAATGAGCGCGGATTTAAATTTGCCTCTTCACTGGGATTTGTGCAAAATATTCAATGTGTTAAGTTAGCCGTGGGGTCTAGTTGCTATTGATAAGTTGCGTTCGATGCGTCATAGACATAGGTGTTAGGTAGTTCAAATCCCGCCCTGAAATTTGTTTTGATTTTTCATAGGTTCGTGTGTATCTGTCAAAATAAATATAACTCAAGCGTAAGTATATGTGAATAAAAATATATTAAATACAACCGCGAAATATATATATTTTTTCAACTTGGCTATACTGTTTTCTAAAAACTCGTTAGCAGTCATCGAAAGTTTCATTGACTGGCTTCGAAGCATTAGTGTATAAGTGTTTCAAGAACTCCGTTCCTCTGGTCTTCACATTTTCATTGAAATTATTTTGTACTTTCGAGAACTCATTCTACTTTTTAAGCACTTATCAATCAAGTTTCTAAAGACGATTCTTTCAATTTATGACATACTTTTAGCCCTGTCTGAGAGTGGTTGATTCAGTCATTCAAAATTTCAACAACTGATTTTTCCCGTGTAATACACTTATTTCTATTGAAAATAAATTAGAAGATAGCTATTATTATATTGCAAAAAACTGGATGTAAGCAGATATTATTTTCAATTCCGTATTTCTGTATATGAAATGCAAGTAAGCTTTTCCCAAGTTAAAAATGTTGTTCATCAATAATTTATTGATATAATTTGGTACATACATCACTTTCATTGAAATAAATTGTTTATAACGCTGTAACTTTTAAACAGTGCGTCACACAAAAAGAGCACAAAGGACAAAAAGTTTTATTTTTTCTTATTAATTTCATCAATCCAGAATCAAATTCTTTAATTTAAAAAATATAAGTAACTCAATTTAATTTTTAAACATAAATTTTATCATGCGCCCTAGTACTATATCATTATTCATTTATATTTTATATGGAATTGTCTGA
Organism: Andricus quercusramuli; assembly: GCA_932178445.1. Classification (NCBI taxonomy): domain Eukaryota; kingdom Metazoa; phylum Arthropoda; class Insecta; order Hymenoptera; family Cynipidae; genus Andricus; species Andricus quercusramuli. Next base: position 3,304 of record CAKNXH010057859.1, read on the forward strand.
AAAGTATTTCTATCGCATGGATTTTATATTTTTTCTATAGAGTCAAACGGTGCAATTAGTTTTTATGTTATATCTCACAAATTTGAAAAAATTATTTAAACAGTTTTAGTTTCAATAAAGAAATTTCCCGTGAAAATTATATTTTTCAATCATTTAAACAGAGATCGTTTGAACAATGTATTTAATTCATTAGGAAAAGTCATTCTTGCAGCGAGCTATCGAATTCACAGCCCTCGCTCAAATTATTTTCATGGGGCCAAGCAGTTCTCAGCTGTAACACAACGCCAAGTTTTTTTACAGTGTTTTCAGCGCGAATGCTTAGCAGAGGGGCTTGAACGGTTAGGAATGGTTGCATTAGTCTCGTGTCTAGACTATAGGTAGTTCTAATCCCTGGAGTGTGCGTCCAATTTTTTAGAGCGTAGCAAGCGTGCGAGTAATATAAGTAGTAATTATGTGTGTTACATTGTGCTTAAATAAATATATAAGTTAAAAATAATAATATTACAAATTTAAAAAAGAATTTTTTATTTTTTATCAGCATAAGCGGCAGCTTGGCAGTCTATTAACCCCCTCTTGATTATCTTCAAGAATTGAATATTGGAGTGTTGAACGACTTACAAATTTGTCTGTGATATTTTGTTCATGGAGTCTAGGAGTGCTTCACTGAACATGCTGAACGCAATCTAAGAAGTATTATATTTCTTCAAGCACTATTTGCATGATTTTTCAATACCATATTTTCAAATTTTTAAATGATTTTAGACCTACGCTATAGCCACAGACTCGGTCAATGAGAATTTTAAGCACCTTTTGCCGAGTACTTACGTAGCACTTTCCCATGATCAAAGTAATCCTTATAAATTTTCTAAAGACTCATGAACATGGCTTTGTAAATTCACTCGGAATGTTCCAAAATAGCAAGAAAGTACAGATGCTGCGTGAAAGAGTAATCTTAGCTCGGCATACGGCCAAAGGACTAGGTAGAAAGGATTCTTGTAGTAAGGTCTAGGGTCTAGCTTCAACACAAAATAGTTTACAACGTTTAGGGCTCTAAATATAAAACAAATTGAATTGCAAAATAAGAGTGTCGAAAGTTGAGAAATTAGTCCGTGGCTATGATGAAGAACCGGGTTCACCCGAGAACAAGTTCCAAAAAAATAATATGTAGGTATGGACCTCATTATATCTTTTGGGACCGGTGAATTCTCAAGATGGGCTCACTTAACAGAACCAGCTGTTCAGCTCTAGCACTGGTGCCGATGATGAACGAATTGGCTGTGTTCACGGCCAAACCTCGGCGTGGAGAATGACAGAATTTCTCGACGTTCAACGTTACCAAGAATTTCTGCCAACCTACATCCAGCACATAAGCTATTTTCAAGACCAATGCCTAAAAGTCGTAAAACCGTTCTGCGAAACGTTCTTCAATAACACTCAACTAAGGAAACGATTCACAATAGCTGAAGTCATTCAAAAAGCACCAAACTCAATAGGTGACCAAGTTGGATTTTCGTACGAATGATTTTTCAAAGGAAGATTTGCTCAAAGGAATATTAGTCGTGCCAATAGAGTAAACCTAGAAATCGCAATAAGCCTCAACCTGGAAAATTGAAAGTTTGAATTTTGGGTAATTAAAAAGTCAAATCTAGAGAAATCGGTCGCCAATACGAAACCTGAATGATGCCGGGGAACCACAATAAAGAGTTGCACGCCGTCCTGGATGTAACCAGACAAGAGATGGAATATAAGGTAGCTAGACTTTCTCAACGTTGATAAGATTTTTGATTACCAGAGAACTTTAAATCTTCTGGTTGATATTGGAGATACTCTCGTTTATGGTAAAAATTTTCTTCCGAATGGAACCATACTGATTAACAATCAAGACACTTGGAGGTTGGATTGAATTTATTGCCTATTGGAAGAAACTGTGGCTGAGCTAATTTGCCCAAATTCAATTCCGAAGGGCATACAATTATTAGAATCAGGATCAGTCCTGTTAATGACTGGTTGCAGGATGAGGATTGTGACAATTAACCCTACCAAGCCTGACATCAAGGACGACGATACCACTAGACGAAATAAATCCACTGGGACATTTAAAAAAAATATACAAGGGTTCAATGGCTGAACAATTCTTGTTGGACACCAAAAGGCAACTATCTCACCTTCAATCCCAGAAACAAAACATGGAACATGCATAGACCTTGGCAGTATTATCTCCGTAGTAGTCATGTATGTGACACGGAGTCATCTAATGCTCTGGCGCTCGACTACAGTGACGCTTCTCTGTGCACGATGTACGAAAAAAAGTAGCGCTAATGCTCTGGATGATATCGAGGCTGGAGCTCAGCCTTCCCGCAAGCCAGCAGACTATCAAGAGCCGGTAGTTACACCGAGGATACCACCGAGGCAACCTGATTCTAGGGAACCAGTGCTGTGAAGGAAAAGTGATCCCCTCGGGGAATTTCGAAAGTGATAGTGCACGCCCAAATTGTTCCATTTAGATAATAAGGGAACTCTAAAACAAGCCTAAAGGACACTATCAAATCGTTTAAATATTTGGAGGTTGTACTCTTTGCCTCCACTGGCAAAAGACACCCTGCAACAATAACCAGGGTCGAGTTACCATGTGATAAGTTTATACAATATAAGGAGAACTCTAAAACATACCCAGGGGATATTATTAAGTGGCATAACTTTTAGGAAGTCAAACCCGTATGCCTCTACTGGCAGGAGACATATTGCAGAAACAACCAATGTTGAATCAGGATGAAAGAAGTACATATATCTAATTCTATCTATTTGGACATACAAATCGTCTGCTGAAATACTACGATTATGGCCTAATAATAATCTCTAATAGGCTGGTGAGATGTTGCCATTTTCCTCCTGAATGTTTAGCATAATGAGTATGACAGAAGACAGGAAGCAAATAGAGAAAGCAAAAAAAGAAGAAAGACAAAACAGATGAAATTGATATTGATGGAACTCATCCATAAGCATCGCAAGCTGCAACGAATACGTACATTAGGCTGGGTCGAAAAAAAAAATTCAGAAATTGAATTTGGAACTATAAGAAAAAGTAGTATATTGGGACCCTAAAAAAGTATAATTTATTTGGTGTCGATTAATTAAGGCCTTCCGAGCGCGCGTTATGAAAATGTGTTTGAAAAAATTATCATTATCGTAGATATGATATCATTGTGTGTTTCAATTTTTTTATGTTCTTCTGAGTCTTCCTTGTCTCCAAAAATTCTGACAGTTCTTGAATGAACGCTCAACATTTTTAAAATCTACAAAAACGTCGGAAGAATTATTTAAGATATTTGAGGCTTTCCTACTCATACAAATACGCTAGAAAAAAATTTGACATGCTTGAAAATAATAATTGGAAAAACTCAAAACTCAGTTTCTCAAAAATGTACTGTGCTTGCATTCATCAATTTTCATGCATGTCAAATTCTTTCTAGTGTATCTATATAAGTAGAAAAGTCTCAAATATCTGAAATAATTCTCTTGACGTTTCTGTAGATTTTAAAAATGTATCTTGAAAACAGGAGTCTACTAAATCTAAATTGTTTCCAAGAGAACATTCATTAAAGAACTGTCCGAATTTTGGGAGACGAGGAAGACCCTGATGAACATAAAAAAATTGAAACACACAATAATATCAAATCTATGAAGATGATAATTTCTTCAAACACTTTTTCATAACGCGCGCTCAGAACACCTTAATCAATCGACACAAGGATGACAGCTTCCTTCATCTACCTCAAGGGTGCCTCGGCATATTTTTGGCACGATTGTATGGTTTCAAGGTTACGAACCACTGATAGTTCCGCACCTCCGAGAGCACCGATCACAAGCACAATTACTTCAACCGAATATTTTGGTTACAGTCGTTGCCGCTCCCTTTTGAAGTCTTGGTACCTCTCCTCTTTTTCCTTTCCCTCGGTAATGATGCTGTAGTCGGCCGAAGACGAGAAGCTGACCACACACATAGTTCGCTCCACCAAGTCTTGACTCTATCTCCTTAGGAGCGTTCAGAAGGGCAGGTTCGCGGCCAACACCGTAAGAGTGATAAAGATGTTAATAAAGCACTTTTAGGGCCGCATTATGTCTATATTATTACATCGTTCCTGCCAGGGTCAGACACCTCGATGGTATGTGTTCTAGGTTCTCAGCGTGTGCATGATACGCTCTGCTCCTATCGCTAGGAACTTCTTGACATAAAATGCAGTAGCGGTATACTAAGGTGGAAATGACATTGTCATGGCATGCGAAAGTCAAACTCTGTGTACCTGAATTAAGCTTTGTAAAAGAACGATCCTTTGACAATAATCTTGTGTTCCTTGACCATTTTCAGGAGAGGATATCTGCCATATGCCACGATGTGAGCTGTACTTAGCACAATTTGGTTATAAAGACATTGGAGATACAGAGGTCCGCGTCCTCCTTGACAGCTTGAGATATATAATCGTGGAATGGACGAATTGATATGTTAGTTTCAGATACCTTGCTCAACGCTGACAGATTTGAAGACCGAATCTGGCGAACAATATGCCTGTATCTGCTACGCAGAGACTCTTTCACTGACGTTACGTCCTGAATGCGGCTTTGATACACGCCCAGGTATGTATAGGTATTTCAAGTGTCAAGATGTCTAATAACACTTATATCCACGAGATCAGGATCCTTTGGGAACACCAACAACCTTTTCTTTCTTCAGATGAATCTCGGCACACTTATCCTATTCAGAGTCTATACTAATCTCTTTTGTGTTTTCCTTGACGATATTTAAAGCACTCTGAAGTTTGCCTTCACCAGAAGCGTAGTGCGAGAGGTACAGGCTGAAGTATGATGCAAAAAAGCAGAAGGCTCATGGTATTGCCCTGCAAGACGTCCCTATGGAACGTGACATTGTTCGTTGCCACACGGTAATTTCCACATGAGATAGTAAATCTAGTTTTACAAAGAGGCCTCAGTCTTCCTATGAATCTCACTATGTGTGGATGAACCTTCAAGCTTTCCAACAGACAGATGATAAGTCTATAACAGGTTGAATCTAAAGTTTTCCGGTAGTCAATCCAGGCCATTGATAGCACGCGCTGGTGGGTTGCTGCGTCTTTGCAGACGCACCGGTCATTTAGCAGTTTCTCTCTTCAGCCTGCTGCACCTTTCTTCGAGCCACGCTGTTCGTACATCTCTCTCCACATAGCTCAATTCTACGAATAATCCTGTTGATTAGGATAGCTGTGAATATCTTATGCAGTGTTTTCAAACAATCTTTAGGCCTGTAATTCTCTGGGTTGGGCAAGTTGCCTCTTTTTCGTGGAAGTATAGTGCCTTCTTACACTAGCCACTAAAGAATGGGCGTTTCCGAATTGAAATCTGAAGCGAATATCCGGGCCAGATGTTGCTCTGTAGAAGTAAGCTTCTTTCACCATAAGTTCTTGATACCATCTGGTCCTGCAGCGAAAATGTTCTTACTTTCCCTAAGTAATTTTTTCACCTCTTCGGCAGTGATTGATGGACATTCCTCCTCAGATGTTTTGAAGTTAGCGCAAAACTCCTTGAAGCGGATGATATTCTCGGGATAATCTTTCGACGCAATTTTATTATTCCTATACAATCTTCTTGCTCAGTTAACTTTTCTTTCTTCTTGGCTATGACGTTTTTGTCAGCTGGTGCCAAAATGTCGATAACGAACATGATTCGTTTTCGGAAGTCAAGGAGAACTATATCAGGCCTCGGGTGCGCAACTGAAACAATTGTCGAGGATATGAAGTTTCGGTATATGCGGTACTTCTCATTTTCGACAATTGACTCTGTTTCCCTATGAGCGTTTAACAGAGCGGTATTTGTGCTAAGTCCGTAAGAGTGACATAGATGGTAATAACTTACTCTTAGTGCCGCATTATGCCTTTGGTTATAGGTCGTTCCCGCATGAGCTGGAGAATTAGATAGTATGTGTCCTAGATGCTCGGAGTGTGCATGACACGCTTTGCAGCTATCATCGGGAATGTCTTGGCTCAAAATGTGGCGGCGGTATGCTAGAGTGGATATGACACCATCTTTTCATGCCAAAATTCCTGCGTCTTTGCAGACAGATCTATCGATGAGCAGGTTCTCCCAACATCTTGCTACGCCTTCATTTGATTCGCGTTCTTCGTACATCTCTCGCCACACAGGTCCAATTGTCTGAACGATCCCATCATTTAAAATAGCCGTGAAGATCTTATACAGTGTGTTCAGACAAGTTATTGGCATGTAATTCATACGGTCAGCTATGTTGCCCGTTCAATTATAAACCCTATAAGGGGTTATTCGCGGCCTAAATAACAAATAACCCGTTATTGCTACTCCTAATTCGATATACGTAATTCACTTTTTTCCTAGTCGAAATTAGAAGGAAAAGAAATCCACGATTCACTGATTCTCACAGCTTGACCCGCTTACAACTAGATATCAACGCGACAGAAAAGGGGTGAGGTTCGATTAAATGAAAATAATTCGCTAGGCCACAGATTCTACTTAATAAAGAGGACAATACTCCAAGTTTATTTATTCTTAGTTACACACAAGAGGGTGCTTTACGCGCACGAGTCGGAAATTGAAATTGTAAACATGACATAAAGTTTTATCTGCCCACAATCTTACCATTTATAAGCAATTAACCCACGAACATTATTGATTTTCTTCCGGAACTGACATACAAAGAAAATGGGCTAAGACTAAATCGCGGTTTCTAATTATCTTCCCACAATCTTACCACTTTAATACGTATTTCCCCATGAACACGACTGGTTTTCTTTCGGAGATAGCGTACAAAAGAAAGGGGTGTAAAACCAAACTATTATATGAAAAACAAAATTTACGCGGCCCAAACACACTCGGAAACCCGGAAACACTCGCGGCACTTAATAGAGGTGGCGAACTCCATAGTCGGAACACGTGGCTAATCGAGAGAGCTAGTCAAACAAACAAAAAGGAACCTTAAGTAGATTAGCCCGTGTGACCATTGACTTTGCCGGTAAACAAAATTATACCTTGACTTTCTTAGCTGCCTTCCCTTCCTGATACGCCTTTCGGTATTTGGTAAAGAAGTTGGGCTCATCTAAGTCCGACATTGCAACGTTTTAGATTTCCTAATTCCACGATTATGGCGTGCCCTCGGAAGGTTGGAACAAGAGTGACAGGTCTAGGGACTTGCGGAAATACAGAAAGGTCGGAGTACTGGAAAATCGAAGCAGTTATCAGAGACGTTACCGAGATCACGTGGGCAGGTATCGCAAGTTAAACGAGTTCGCAGAGTCGTAACTATTCGGGAGTGCACCCCGGTCTATAACTATTATCAACTAATTTTAGCCTTCGTAGTACAGGTGGCCAATTCAAATAACATACACAAAGTAGTCTATACATAGTTAAACCGCTAAGGTGACACTCCGGTGAGAGAGATTGTTTAGAGAGAGATTCCACTCTCTCGTTGTTGGGTCAGGGCCCCATGCCCGCTTGCTACTCTGCTTGATCGGCGGTCTCGGTCGTCCGTACGGTGGTGGCCTCTGGTTTGAGCGGGAGAAGGTTCCCGCGTTCAAATATACATGATTTCGTAGAGTCCCCTTTCTTTCGCCTTCTCTCAATTTACCCAGTATGTTCCGTCGACGGATTGGACTCCAAGGAAGCATGAAAACACAAGGTTAATAGGAGTAAGTAAAGGAAAATCGTTAACAATAATTGCCCTGAGTGTTTCCTGGTAGTGTTTTCGGAGGTGACCCTTGTTCCAACGTTTTCGTGGGTCGTTTACTCTACGTTATGAATTCTCCTAGGACGAGGCAGGTTCAAGTGACGGGTAATCAAAAGATACCCCGTCACACTATGTATAGATTTTTTCAAGGTATGATTCTCCTGAATAAGGAGCCACTCAAGTATTAAGTATCGTATTTTTTAGAGCAATTCTGACCTTGCATCCCTTCAAAGTATTACATAATATTTAAAAAAAACCCTATCGTTAAGCATATCCGTGGATGATTAGATTGTCTTTACCTGAGTTTATTAAAAGTGGTAAAAAAATAGGAAGTATCAAGAACTTCTGGTGGAAGAAATTTCCTTCAACACACCAGCATCTGGCCCGAATTTTCACCTCATATCTAAAGTCGGAAGA
>CAKNXH010057861.1:16143-28620 GCA_932178445.1 Andricus quercusramuli
GAAAATTCAGGTATTGGTTGAAATTGTAACAATTTTGCAGATTTTTTTTTTATCTTTTTGGGTTGAAAATTAATTTTTTAAAACGAAAATTTAACTATTTAATTCTAAATTGACAATTTATCTTTTTTAGTTGACAATTGATGTATTTTGTTGAAAATTATATTTTTTTTTATAGAAAATCGATGGGTTTGGTTGGAAATTCAACTACTTGGTTAAATCTAAAACTCTTTTCTCGAAAATTTATTTTTGTGGTTGCAGATTCATCATTTTAATTCAAAATTCACTTCTTGATTGACATTCTAACTATTTTGTAGATTTTTTTTTCTTTTTGGGCGAAAAATTAATTTTTTTTAAATGAAAATTTAACTATTTAATTCTTAGTTGACAATACTTTAAATTTACTTTAAATGGCAATATAAACTTAAATAACTTTTTTTTGTGTGTAAAAGTAGCTTTGTATTACAGGATTGAACTATTTTGCTGAAAATTAGTTTTTTTATTGTTGTAAATTTATTTTTAAACTGAAAATTCAAGTATTCGGTGAAAAATTCAAAAGCTTGGTTTTCTTTTCTCTTGGTTTAAAAATCTTTTTTATTTGAAAATTCGTCTTTTTTGGTTGATTTTAATTGATTAAAAACTAATTTTTTTTTTGTTGAAAATTGAAGTATTTTGTTAAAAATGTATTATTTTGTTTGTTTGAATATTCATAATTTTAGTTGCAAATTTAACTATTCAATTTTTAGTTGAGAATATTCGTGTATTTTGACGAAAATTCTTCTTTTTTGGTCGAAAATTAATTATTTTTTTCTCGAAAATTGATCTGTTTGGTTGAAAATTCAACTACTGGGTTAAATGTAAAACTCTTTAGTCGAAAATTTATTTTTTTGGTTGAAGATTCATCATTTTAATTGAAAATTCACTTCTTCATTGAAATTGAAACTATTTTGTGGAATTTTTTTAAACGAAAATTTAACTATTTAATTCTTGGTTGACAATTTATGTATTTTTTTCAAAATTCTTTTTTTTTTTTTAGAAAATTAATCTCCTTGGTTCAAAATGTAACTATTTTGTAGAAAATTATTATTTTTTGTTGTTGTTGAAAATTAATATTTTTTAACCGAAAATTTAACTATTCAATTTTTAGTTGAAAATGTAACTATTTTTTTATAAATTCTTTTCTTTTTGTTGAAAGTTAATTTTTTAAACAAAAAATTGAACCGTTTTCCTAAAACATCGATTTTTTAGTTTGAAAATTTTTTTTTTAATTGAAAAATTTTTTGTTGACAATTTACCTTTTTTAGTGGAAAATCTATGTATTTTATCCAAAAATTTTCTTTTTTGGTAGAAAATTTAACTCTTTGGTTGAAAATGTAACTATTTTGTAGAAAATACTTCTTTTTTTCGTTGAAAATTCATTTTTTTAATTGAAAATTCAACTGCTGCTGTTAAAAAATGGGTTCTTGCTTGAAAATTGATCTTTTCAAGAAAAATATTTTTTTTGTTTTGTTTGAAAATTCATATCTTTGGTTGAAGCTAATTATATAAATTGAAATTTGAAATATTCCAGTTGAAAATTTAACTATTTTGCTGAAATGTAGTTTTTTTTATTCGTTGAAAATTAAGTTTTTGCAACTAAAAATGAACTAATCCAGTTGAATATTCTATTAATTTATTTGAAAATTCATGTATTTTTTTAGTAAAAATTCAACTATTTGGTTGAAAAATAATTTTTCTAGTAGAAAATTTAACAATTTCCCAATTTTTGTAAATTCCTTGAAAACTATAAAAATTCCTTGTAATTTTATGGAAACTTAATTTCTTTTGAAATCCTATGAATCCCTCAAATATTGTAAAATTTCTTGAAATTCCTTGAAATTTTCCAGTTCTGCGAAATTCTTTTCAATCTCACCATGAAATTCCTCAGAATCTTTTAAAATACACTAGACTCTTTAAGGATATTCAATACGTACATCCCACTTCAAAATTGAGCTATTTTTAAAATGACTGATAAAATCGACGAAAAAAGAACCAATGTTCACTGTTACGAATTCTAAAGGAGAAATCTAATCGTGCACTAAAAAAAAAAAATTGCTGGACATATATTGTTTATTTAACAAAATTTAAAATTCTTTATTTTGAAAATAAACCATTAAAAATGAATACCTAAAATGGAAATTTTTTGAATAATTGAAAAACTTAAAGCTGGAACTAAACATTAAAAAATTTTCAATCGAACTTATTTTGAATTCCATTACACTATTATTTCCCGATATATATTATTTCAATAAATTAAGTCAATATAAATTATTTAAAACGGCTCTTGATCTAAAATTGTTTACTTTTTCAATTTAAAATTGTTTAATTTTCAAACTCGTATAAAATTTTCGAATACTAAATTTTTAAGAGCATTGGAAACGTGAAAAATTATATATTACTTCATTCGTTCGACGAAGCATAAAACGATTTCCTTCTTCTCTAAAAAGTTCTACGCACCCGTGAGTGACAACAATGGATTCTCTACCCTGTGACTCCATGGAAATTTTTCCCGACTATACAAAGTTCTACCGAACCTGTGATCTCCAATCTTGAGAACAGGTTACGTCCTTGTAAAAAAAAACTTACACCTGCCATGTTCCAATTCACACAATTTAAATTACTGCCCCTCGAATAAAAAGTCCTTTTGTAAGTTTTTCAAAACCAATTTTTCATTTTCCCTGACCATTAATATTAAAAAACCCACCATTTTAATATTCTAACATTTTCAACATAGAATCTTTCACAAACGACACAAAAAAATTTCAGATTATAATAAAAATGAAAAATTTGTTATTTATTTCAACCAGAAAAGTTGAATTTGTTATACAAAAGGACCAATTTTTAGTATTTTTAACAAAATAATTCAATTTTCAACAAAATTGTTTCATTTTTTATCAACAGTTTGGTTAAAAATGAAACTATTTTGTTGAAAAATAAATTATTTAATTTGTTACTTTGTTAAAATTAAAATATATGTTAAAATTCAACTTGAATAACGAAATAATAAAATTTTTTAGAAAACAGTTAAATTTTCAAGAAAAAAAGACATTGAAGTTACATTTTTTGAAAAAAAAAAAAATTTATTTTAAAAAGAGAAAAAAAAGATTTAATTTTCCAAAAAATAGCCAAATATTCAACAAAAGAGTGAAATTTTCAAACAGAGATCAATTTTCGAATAAAATGTCGAATTGTCGAAATTTGTCGAAATGTCGAAAAAAATGTCGAAACAAAAAATTAAATTTTAACAAATAGTTGATTTAAAACAGTTAAATTTTCATCAAAAAAGTTAATTTTCCACCGAACCGTTTGATTTTTCATAAAAATGAGAAAATTTTAAAACAAGATTATTTTTTCTACAAAAAGGGTCGAATGTTAATTAAAACAAATATTTTTCAATCACAATTGAAGTTACATTTTCAGTTGAAAAAAAATAATTTTAAACAAAAGAACAAAAAATCAAAAAAACGGATAAATCTTAAAATAAATGCAGGAATATTTAATAAAAAAGATTGCATTTTCCGCAAAATAGCCAAATTTTGAACAAAATAGTTACATTTTCAACCAGAGACCAATTTTCAAATAAAATTGCGAATTTCCGATGAAAAAAATTATTTGTTAACAAACTAGTTGATTTTTCAATCGAGAAATATAAAAAAAATCACGCAAATTGTTGATCTTTCAAACCAAAAGAAGAATTTTCTGTAAAACTGTTGAATTTTAAACTAAAAAATGAGAATTTTCAACGAAAAAGTTGATTTTTAGCCAAACAGTTCGATTTTTCACAAAAATAGAGAAAATTTTAAACCAAGAAGATTAGTTTTCTATTCAAAAAGACAAATTATAAAAAAAACAGTAGTTTGCAACAAAATAGTTGAATTTTCAGCCAAAGATGATTTTCCAAATAAAATATCCAATTTTTTATAAAAAATATGGCATTTTTCACAAAAAACTTTTTTTTTAAAACAAAATAGTGAAATTGTCAAATAAAATTATGAATTAAAAAAAAATTAATTTGAAATAAAATACTCCATTTTTCGGCCAAGAAATAAAAAAATCACCTCTTCTATTCGAAAAGCCGATTTTTTAAACAAATACATGAGTTTGAAACTAAATAGTTAAATTTTCAACTAAAAATGAAATAAAGTTTCAGTTAAAAAAATTTAATTTTTCAATAAAAAAATGCGAATTTTCAACAAAATAGTTAAGTTTTTTAAAACCAAATATTTCATCTCTTTGGTCAAAAATTGAATTATTCTAGTTAAAGATTCATCATTTCATTTAAAAATTCATCTTTCTGATTTAAAATTCAACTATTTCAATTAAATATTCGCAATTTTGTTTGAAAATTTATCACCATGTTTAAAAGCGTAACCTTTTTTTGAGTTTTTTTTTAAAAGTAATTTTTTTTTACTGAAAATTAAATTATTCCCGTTCATAATTCCACTGATGAACTTGTTTTAGTTGACAATTCTTATGTTTTGTTTAAAATTAATTTTTCAAACTAAAAATGTTACTATTCCGTTTTCGGTTGAAAATTATTATTTTGTGTTCAAAATTCAACTATTTCGTTGAAAATTCATGTATTTTGTTGAAAAATCTTATTTTTTGGTAGAAAATAATCCTTTTATTTGAAAATTAATCTTATTGTCTAAAAATTCATCTTTTTGGTTGAAAATTCAAGTGTTCTAGTTAAATATTCATCATTTTAGTTGAAAATTCAACTATTTGGTTAAATGTTTTTTTTGCATTTAAAAATTAAAATATTTGTTTAAAAATGTATTTACTTTGTCGAAAATTCGTCTTTTTTGTAGAAAATTAATCTTCATGGTGGAAAATTAATCTTTTTGACATAACATTCAACTGTTCCACTTGAAGATTCATCATTTTTTTAGTTAAAAATTCATCAGTTTGTTTGAAAATTGATTTCTTTAATTGACAATTTAACTGTTTCATTTTTAGTTGACAAATGATCTTTTTTTGTTCAAAATTTAACAATTTGGATAAGAATTTGTCTTTTTTAATTGTAAATTCAACTATTTCGTTGAAATTTCACGTATTTTGTTAAAAAATCGATTTTTTTTTGTAGAAAATTATCTTTTTCTTTGAAATTTAATCTTGTTTCAAAATTCATTTTAGTTGAAAATTCATCTTTCAGTTTGGAAATAAAATTATTTGGTTAGAAGTTAAATTTTTTTATTAGAAATTAATTTTTTCTGTTAAAAATTCATCGTTTAAATTAAAAATTCATTTCATCGGTTGAATTTTTTTTTTTTAACTGGCAATGTAACTATTATTCCAGTTAAATATTTCATAATTTTAGTTAAAAATTCATCCCTTTAGTTGAACAGTCATTTATTGACTAAAAATTTAATTTTTCAATTTTTGGTTGAAAAATAATCTTTTTTAGATGAAAATTCGTGTTTTTTGGTATAAATTAATCTTTCTTGGTTAAAAGTTCATCCTCTTGGTAAAAAATTCAATTATTCTGGTTAAAGATTCATAATTTCACTTAAAAATTCATCTTTCTGATTTAAAATTAAACTATTCCAATTAAATATTCACAATTTTATTTGAAAATTCATCACTCTGTTTGAAAATGTAACTATTTTTTTGAAAGTTAGTTTTTTGGGTTGAAATTAATTTTTTTAAACTGAAAATTTAACTTATTCCAATGGAAAATTCTATACTTGTAGTTGAAGATCCACCTGTTTGGTTAAACATTAATTTTTTCAACTTGAAATTGAATTATTCGAGTTTAATATTTAAATTAAAATTAAATTTCAAAATTAAGTTTAAAGTGAAATTCATATTTACTGGTTGAAAATTCAACTGCTTTGTAAAAATTGCTCTTTTTGACTTAAAAACTCAACAATTTTGTTGCAAAGTAACCTGTTTTGTTTGGTAACTGTATCAACTATTACATTTTTCGTTATTCATATTTTTTAGCCAGAAAAATTCAAACATTCAATACATTTTTTTGTTGAAGATTCATAATTTTGGTGGAAACTTCCTCTTTTTTGTTAAAAACACTTTCTTTTTGATTACTTTTTCGTGACTTTTTCGTCGCATTATTGTATTTTGATATTTATTTGGATTTTGCAAGGATTTTTTGTTTTTTTAATGAGCACAGTATGTGGGATCTTAAATATTGAATAGGTATTTAATAGCTAGTTTTGTTGAAGTGTCTTCGTTGATCAATGAAAACGTTTTCTCTTCCACCGCAAAGCTGTTTTATTAGCCGTTTTGTTATACAATAAAAACAAGCCGGAATTGATGATGTTTAATGAAAGAAATGCAATTATTCGCGACACAGTCAGTCTCTAATGAGGTCAATAGCCCTTAAACAGACGAGTTGGAATTGTCGTCTCCAGCTGAAGTTGTCTTTCAAACTTTATTCCGCTGATCTTTAAAAGATGGAAAAAAAATTTCTTTCTGATTGAACTGCTTTTCTGTTCAATTATGGATTTAGGTTTTATAATACAATTTTATTCTAGAATCCAGGCAATCAGATTTGGTCCTATTCAGGGTTGGCGTAGGTCAGGGAAAACCTGGAAATCAAAGGAAAGTCGGGGAATTTCGGTAAGTGGTACTTCAAATAACTATTAAGGATTATAAATAAGAGGTTTTTATATTTGACATTTTAAAATTTTTTATTTGAAATTGTTTTATTCTGTTTGTAAAATATTCTATGTTAAAACTGTTACAAGATTAAGATTCTGGTCTTTAAATATTAATAATCAGGAAAGATGAAAAATTGGTCAGGGAAAAATTAAGGAATTTGGAAAATGAAGTTTTGTGTCCATCCTGATATAATAATATTTTCAGTAGTTTATTTGCCTTGTATTTTTATTAATTTTTTTTTCAATTGCTTCCTTCAGACGATTATATTTTTAATTACAAATTTTATTATTTGGTTGATGATTCAATAATTTTCTTAAAAATTCCTACTTTTTGGTTCAAAATTAAAACTTATTTTGGTAGAAAAATAACTTTTCGATGAAAATGTATATTTTGGCATTGAAACTTCAACTCAAATCTTTCTTGGTTGTAAACTCACCTTTTTTTGCAAACATTCGTATTTTTGGTTTAAAAATGCATCTGTTTTGGTAGAAATTTTATTTTATTTTTTTGATAAAGTTGGTCTTTTTTGGTAGAAAATTAATTAATTAATCGTCTTGGTTGAACATTCATCTTTTTGGATTAAAAATCCAACTATTTTGGTAGAAAATTCAACTATTTGTTTGAAAATTAAGATTTTTTAAAACTGTTTTGTAGATTTTTTTTTGAAAATTCATCTCTATTGGTAAAGAATTCAACAACCAGGTTGAAAGTAGAACTTTGTTGAAATTTCATTTTTGTTGTTGTTGAATATTCATCTTACTGGTTTTAAATATACATCTTTGTAGGTTGAAAATTCAATTGTTTGGTTGAAAATTATTTCTCATTGTTGAATATTTTACTATTCAGTTAAAAATTTAATTATTTGGTTGAAAATGTAACTTTTTGGTTGAAATTTCAACAATTTCGTTAGAAAGTCTTTTTTTTTGCCTAAAATTCAATTGTTTTTAATTCGTCTTTTTTTGTTGAATTCAACTGTTTTTATTTGAAATTCAAATCTTTTTTTGGTTAAAAGGCCATCTGTTACATATATTTCTTTAAGAATTCATCTTTATTGATTAAAAATTAAACTTTTTTAACAATACAAGTATTCTGTTGAAAATTCAACTATTTAGTTAAAAATTCAATTATTTTGTTCTAAATTTTGTTATTCTAACGATTCGTTATTCGAAACTAAAATGTTAACAACAAAAATTTGAATTTGAATTTAAAAACTAGCAATTTTAGCTAAATTGCTATTCTTATCAAGATTCATAGTAATTCAATTAATATCCCTTTTCATATATTTTACATACAAACTAATTATTATTTTATTGTTTTCCCCAATTTTCCCGACTCAAGTGCCAAATTTACTGAAAAATTTGAATTTTCACATTATTCACAAGTTTTTAAATCAGACGATTAATGAATGAATTCATTTTTTTATTTCGGGAAGGGGGGGGGGGGATGTAACCAAAAGTAACCTTTTCATAAAATAAGTAACTTTTTCGTAACTTTAACTTTTTAACTTTTTCAAATTAATTTCACAAAACTTATCTAAATAATTAATTTCATCAATAAACAATAAGTCTAGACATTTTAATCTGATTACGAGAGACAAACAACAAGGTTTGTTTAATTAATTTTTAGCTGTGCTTCTTTAATCGATTAGCGAGAAGCGATCTTACATTCTTTCTTTTTTGTCCTTCAATTATTCCATACTGGGCTGACATCACTGCCAATGCTAATGGAGAAAGTGATGAGAGTCGGCAGGTTCGCCAGTATCTCGGAGAATAGACACTTTTCAAACAGGTAAAAATATTCTGGGGTAGAGGAAGTCCCCCAACAACAAAAAAAAAAAAAAAAAAAGGAATTCCAAATCTCTATCGCGTGATCTTTATTCCAGACACGCACGTCAGTCCGGCATTCCAGAAACTGACTTGCTTCCTAGAAATGGAAATCTTCTGATTTTGACTTATCTATCTCCCAAAAACATTTTTCTTCCTGGCAGATTTCTAGCGAGATTTCTAGTCAAGGAAAAATAGCGGGAAAAAGTCTAATAAAAAAACCTAAAACCGGAAAAAGGGCGATTTTCACAAAAAATTAGGGGAATGATGAGAGAAAAATTTCTGCTAAATAAAATTGATGTAGGAATCATATTGAATTCATTATTACACGCTTTCAATTTTTAACGATTCAAAAAAAAAAACAGTTGCATTTTGAATTAAATAGTCGAATTATTAGGCCAAAACCAAATTTTTTAGAAGAAGTTTAATTTCCAACAGAGAAATTAATTTTTACCAAAAAAAATGACTTTTTGGCCAAAAAGATGACTATTTAACAGAATAGTTTAAGCACCAACAAAAAAATTAATTTTCAACCAAATTGTTAAATTTAAAAACAATGATGAAACTTTCTAACAAAAGAGACAAAATTTCAACAATAATGAAAAATTCCAAACATGTAGTTGAATTTTCAAACCAAAACGATTAAAATTTTTCTTAGACAGTTGCTTTTTGAACCAAAAAGTCTAATTATGGAGCCACGAACGATTTTTTTAGAAGATTAATTTTTAACAACAAAATTACTTTTTGGCCAAAAAGATTAGTTTTTCAACAGAATAGTTGACTTTTCAACAAATAAGTGAATTTTCAAACAGATTGCTAAATTTACAAACAAATAGTGATGCTTTCAAACAATTGACAACATTTCAACAATAATTAAATTTTCCAAATAGTTGAATTTTAACCATAAAAAAATACATTTTCAACCACGTGATCGAATTACCAAACAAAAGCGATTAAACTTCAACCAAAAACAGTTGAATTTTCAACAAAAAAGTAAATTTTCAACCAATAAAGATGAATTAAAAAAAAAAAGAAAAAGAATTTCCAATCTAAATAATTTTCTATCCAAAAAGACACGAATTTAAAAAACAAAAAGTGGAATTTTCGACTAAAAAATATGACTTTTTAACAAAATAGTTGTTCAATTTTCAACAAATAAATTGAATCTTAACCAAAAAATGACTTTTTGGCCAAAAAATGACTTTTTAATAAACAAAAAAAAAGGACTTTTTAACAGAATAGTTCAACAAAAAAGTTAATTTTTAACCAAATCGTTAAATTTAAAAATAATTAAATTTTCTAAATAGTTGAATTTTAACCACAAAAAGGTAAATATTCAACCAAGTGGTCGAATTTTCAAACAAAAACAGTTCTAATGAGTTTTTGTAAAAAACACGAATTTAAATTAATGAAATTTGTTAGAAAATAGTTGAATATTTAACAAGTGAGTTAAATTTTCAAGAAAATAATTAAATTTTTGAAAAAATAGATGCAGTTTTAAGAAAATAGTTTACTTTTCAACAAAATAGATTATTTTTTTTTACAAAATAGTTGGATTTTCAAGAAAATAGTTGAATTTTTAAGAAAACAGTTACATTTTTAAGAAAATAGTTGAATTTTTAACAAAATAATTTAATTTTTAAGAAAATAGTTGCATTTTTACCAAAATAGATGCATTTTTTTACAAAATAGTTGAATTTTTAAGAAAACAGTTATATTTTCAACAAAATAATTCACTTTTTAACAAAATAGATGAACTTTTTAACAAAATAATTTAATTTTCAAGAAAATAGTTAAATTTTTAAGAAAACAGTTACATTTTTAAGAAAATAGTTGAATTTTTAACAAAATAATTTAATTTTTAAGAAAATAGTTGCATTTTTAACAAAATAGATGCATTTATTTAGAAAATAGTTGAATTTTTAAGAAAACAGTTATATTTTTAAGAAAATAGTTTAATTTTCAACAAAATAATTTACTTTTTAACAAAATAGATGAACTTTTTATAAAATAGTTTAATTTTCAAGAAAATAGTTGAATTTTTAAGAAAACAGTCACATTTTTAAGAAAATAGTTGCATTTTTAACAAAATAGATGCATTTTTTTACAAAATAGTTGCATTTTTAAGAAAATAGTTGAATTTTTAAGAAAACCGTTATATTTTTAAGAAAATAATTACATTTTTAAGAAAATAGTTGAATTTTCAAACAAAATAATTGAATTTCTTACAAAATAGTTCAATTTTTAAGAAAATAATTGAATTTTTAACAAAATATTTGAATTATTTACAAAATAATTAAATTGTTAACAAAATAACAAAATAGTTGAATTTTTTACCAATAAAGATGAATTCTCAAAGAAAAATATGTAACAGATGACCTTTTAACCAAAAAAGATTTTAATTTTTAATAAAAACAGTTGAATTCAACAAAAAAGACGAATTGAAAAAAATTTGAATTTTCGACCAAAAAAAGACTTTTTAACGAAATAGTTGAAATTTCAACCAAAAAGTTGCATTTTCAACCAAATAATGAACTTTTTAACCAAATAGAATATTCACCAGTTAAAAATAATGTCAACCAAACAGTTGACTTTCAAACCAAATAGTAAAATTTTCAACAACAAAAAATCATTTTCAATCAAACAGTTGAATTTTCAACCTAAAAAGATGTATATTTAGAATCAAAAAGACGAATATTCAACAAAAGAGTTAAATTTTTAACCAAGAAAGATTTTTTAGTCAAGAAAAAGAAAAATCACCCAAATTGTTGAATTATCAAGCTGAAAATACAAATTTTCTATAAAACAGTTGAATTTTCACCCCGAATTACGAAATTTCAATTTAAAAAAATTAATTTTCAACAAAGTAGTTGAATTTTTAACAAAAAAAATGCATTTTTACATAAAGCATGAATCTTACATCAAAAAATGAACCTTTAAGAACAACAAAAAATTAATTTGCAATCAAAGAGATGAATCTTCAACCAAAAAATTAATTTTTGACTAAGTAGTTAAATTTTTATCACAATAATTAAATCTTCAACCAAAATAAATATTCTGAAACCAAAATATAGTAGTAGAAATTTCAACTAAAATGACTCAACTTTCAACTAAAAAATATGAATATGCTGCCAAAACAAGAGTTTTTAATCTAAAAAGTCGAATTTTCTATCCAAAAAGACGAATTTTCAACAGAAGATTTTAATTTTCTGTTCAAAAAGGCAACTGAAGATACAAATCTTCAACCAAAAAATGAATTTTTTACAAAGAAGATAAATTTTCAAACAAATATTCAAATTTTTAGCTGATAAATATAAATTCCCAGCCGAAAAATATAAAGTAGATTTTCCAACAAAAAAAGAATGAACTTTGAACCAAAAATACTTTTATTTTTATATTGGATTCTATAAATTCAGTTCGCATTTAAGCGAAAACCGAGAATATTCTCGAAACCTGGGAAAAAAAGAAAAATTCTTTTATAAAGGGGTGAAAAATAGGGGAATAAGAGAAAGACTGTAAAGTCTAAAATTTAGATTTTTTTTTTTTAATCCTCAGTTTCCTAAACGCCCAGAATCATAAAAGCTGTACAACCAAACAAACAAAAAATGCAAATTGACGCACGACAATTCTATCCAGTAGCATCTGTCGACTTTTCGTCTGATCGTTTCGTCTGGGCGTTTTCATTGGCGCCAGAATCATCCTGAATTGGACCAACTCTATATAACCCCGACGTCAGATTCCTCTCTCTCGTTTTGCGAGAGTATCGATCTGATATCCCCCACCCCTGGGCAATGTGCGCGAGACAGTCTATTGCACCCTCCAGTCATGAAAATGGGGGAAGGAAGAGAGACGCGAGGGTCACTTCCCCCTAGAACTCGTTTCAAAAATTTAGAGGGGTCGATTTTTCATGTGGCATGTCGTACCATCGTCATTAAATTATCGATCGATTAATCCATTTCCGCAATAATACCAATTGGCCAAACCTTTTGCGCGGCGG
>CAKNXH010057862.1:9831-24475 GCA_932178445.1 Andricus quercusramuli
ATGGTGAATATTTAACTGGAACACTTGAATTTTCAACCAAAAAGACGAATTTTTGAAGAAGCTTGAATTTTAAATAAAAAGATTAATTTTTTACCCAAAAATACAATTTTTCAAGCAAATAAATCAATTTTTGAAGAAACGTTTACATTTTTAATTATAAAAGACAAATTTTCAACCAAATAGTTAAATTTTGAACTGAAAAAAAAAATAATTTTCAGGCGAAAATGAAATAGTAACATTTTTAGTTTGAAAAATGATTTTTAAACCAAACATGAGAGTTTTCAACTAAAACAATGAGTTTTTAACTGAAACCGTTAAATTTTCAAACAAAAAAATAAATTTTTACTAAAAAAGATAAATTGTCAAGCAAAATTTTAATAATTAAATTTCAATTTAAAAAATTAATGTTTGACCAAACAGATGAATTTTCAACTACAACTATGGAATTTTCAATTGAAATAAGTTAAGTTTTCAGTGAAAAGAATTACTCTCAACAAAAAAACTGGCTTTCAACAAAAAAAACAACAAATTTTCAAACAATGTGATGAATTTTCAAATAAAATTGTAAATATTTATCTGCAATAGTTGAATTTTAGAACAGAAAGATGAATTTTTAACTTAAATGATGAATATTTAACTAGAATAATTGAATTTTTGACCAAAAGGGTCAATATTCAATCAAGAAGATTAATTTCTTTAATTTCTTTAAAATAAATTAATTAATTTCTTCGAGCTGAAATTATGGAATATTCAACTGGAATAAATATGACAATTGTTTACATTTTCAGTTGAAAAAATAATCATAATTTTCAAACAAAAAACATCCACAGGAAAAACAACTTTTCAATCGAACAGTTCATTTTTCAACGAAAGAAATGAATTTTTAATTAAAACGATGGATCTTCAACAAAAGAAAAAAATTTCAACAGAATAGTTTAATTTTTAAGCAAATAATTTTATTTCCAACCGAAAAGATGAATTTTCAACTAAGATAATAAATACTTGACTGGAATACTTGAATTTTTGACCAGAAGGAAGAATTTTTAAACAAGAAGATTACCTTCCAAATAAAAATAAGATAATCTTCCCAAAAAAAAAGCAATTTTTTAACAAAACACGCGAATTTTAAACAAAATAGTTAAATTTGTAATTAAAAAAGACACATTTTTATCCAAATTGTGGAATTCCTAACAAGAAAATATTAATTTTCAACCCAGAACGGAACAGTTAAATTTTCAGTTAAAGAAATTAATTTTCAACTAAACTGATGAATTTTCAAATAAAATGATGAATCTTCAACTGGAATAGTTGAATTTTATGTCAAAAGTATGAATCTTTAACCATAAAGATTAATTTTCGATAAAAAAAAGATTAATTTTCGACAAAGTACATAAATTCTAAAACAAATAGTTTAATTTTTTTATGAACAATATCAATTTTCGAACAAGTAGTTGAATTTTCATCGAAGAAAAATAAATTGATTTTCAAGAGAATAGTTACGTTTTCAAACAGAGATGAATTTTAAATTAAAATTATGAATCTTCAACCAAATTAATTTTAACAAAAGTTTAAATTTTAACTCGGTAGTTGAGTTGTTATCTAGAAAACGATCAAATAGAAATGAGCAACGTAACAAAATTCTATTATAATTCAGCAATATTTCTCATTTGAAATACTACTTCTTTCTTTGAAATAGTTGAAATTAGAAATCTTTTTCCAACTATTAAGAATTCAAAGAGAAAAGTTTCAAGTTAAAGAAAGAATGAAATTGGAATCAAACGGAAAAGAAATTTTGAATTTAAAAACTTTTCAGGATGTTAAATTTACAACAATAAAACTAGAACCCAAAAATTAATCCAAACTGAAAGAACCTATTCATGAACAAAATTTAAAAATTTAGTCAACCCAAGTTTAAAATGCATTTAAACTATTGAGACTCTTCTTCATCTCTGAAGTGAGTCCGAGTCCCGAATTTGGAACACCAATGTCATGAATTTGGGACATGAGCCTAAATTTTCCTAAAGAAAAAAAGATCACGAACTCCATTGGATAGCTTTTCTTCAGCACACAGGATGCAAAACCAGAAGGTGAGACGTTGCCTGAGGTTCGAACCACGGATTGGTCGAAAAAGTTGAGCCAGCGAGTCGACTTTTCCGATGAGAAATCAAGAGGCTGAAATGGATGCCCCTCTCCTAGGAGGAGCCTGTCGATGTAGGTCATCCTATCTTGTCTTGGCCTAGCGGTAAATAGCCTCTCTCTTGGGTGGGGGTTCTATGGAGGGGTCTTCGTCCACGGTCCCCTGACTTGGGCCTTGTCTTTCGTTCACTTTCGGCATCCTTCGGCTGCTATATACTGCTCCCAAGTGGGGAGGTCGCACGCCACCGGCAGGTGAATCCCAAGCGAGGCTTCACCACGTGCCACGTTTCGCCGATTGGATCCCCGCCAATCTCCAACGACCACCACCGAGATGCCTTTCTTTCGGTTCAACAGAGGACTTCCACAATATCTTTGCTTCCACGTGATCTGGAATACCACAACCGTTCTCTATTGGTCCAACTTTATTTTCCTTACGATCTCTAACAGCCCCTTCAATTTTTCTGCAAGACGTGGGAGGTTCAGATTAGAAACTGCTGGATGGTACAATAGGGACATGTTAGTAGTCAAGTAGAAAATAGGATCGTTGCCATTTGTATAGACCAGGCTTTTGAAGAGCAGAGAGGAGTGGAGAGGATCAGAGAGGATCAGGAAGGATCAGGAAACCTGGGTGGAGTTTCAGCTTTAAACTCCCTCTTTTTGGATCATGCTCACCAGTTATTATAACCGAAGGGGTTTCATCAAACTGGATATGATTTTTTCCATCTTCTTCAGGAATGATGCTTCAGTCGAAATTTAGCACCTACTTTGAACCTCTTGCTGTTAGCTTAGTAGCTGCTCGGACCCAGTGCACTACCGACGGATAGTATCCGACCACTGACAGGGTCACATATTAGAAATTAGCCTCGACTTTGAAAGCTGATTAAATTCTGCGCTAAATAAACCCTAGCTGCAATAATTTGATCTGATGGGTGTTGAGTTATCATCGTACTATTAGTTCCCTAGATTCTTCCTAGACTCTTCTGCACGTAATATACACTCAAGGGGAATGGTTTGGATAACGAAGACATACCCTCAGCGTTGATTAATGATCGTGATTAAGATGGACTAAAATGTAATCGACTGTCAGGGTCTGCGTGAATTGACTCTATAATTAAGGATTGCCGCTCACATTCTCCAAGATCCACCACGGGAATCATCGGGAAGTTTTTGCATAGTTGCAAATTAACACCCGGCAGAAAAAAGCATGATTTATGGGAATGAGCATAGGTTCTTCTCGATGCGTAAATATGTCCCTGGAAAAGAAACTCTAGCTATATACTACGTTTTCCAGTACGATCAGATATACGACCAGTAAGTACCTGAGGGACTTGTTCAATTATGCCCTCCACTCATTTGAATTTCGCGTAGTTGTCAACCGATCGCTCGTGTGTGGCGACTAATCGTGCTATCTTTGCGAAAGTCTCGCCGCAAGTTAACCCCATGACCGATGATGGCAAGTAGATAAGTCTTCCCTTATTTTGCTACGGCTAAGTTGAGGGAGGTATGCAAACGATGCACTTTACGTCCTTCTTCGGTTCTTCGGTAACTAGGAAGCTCCACGCGCTATTCCGTTACCTGCTCGTGACTCGAGAGTATTGAAATCTGCGTGATTTCGATCGCAAAAAAGTCTGTGTGTGCGTCAAGAATGCCTAGATCATATCTTCTGAAATCCTGAGAGAGACGTTTATTTGTTTTCACTTAGTCATTCTCACTTCTTTCCATATTTTCAAATGTAAAACCACTTACTTCCTTATGTTTAACTGAACTTCGAGCGACCAGTTTATGTGGCAAGATCTTTAGCCTCCCACGCCTTGCTACTAATCTGTTTCTTCAAAGTGTGATACCTCTCCGCAGGGCTCAAGTACATCTGCAGATAGCATAGTTTCTTGAGAGCGCTTAACCTTAATGACGAGTCTTTACCTAGGTGGACGGAGTATCTGCGAAGACTAAGCGGTTCATCGTTTCCCACGAGCCGGTTCTTCGACTGCATGGCACTAGATCTCTTAATTGTTGCTTTCGGACATTGTGCTGCATTCCGCTACAGAAACGTCTACTCTTTAGTGTCTACTCTTTAGTAGTCTACTCTTTAACCCAGCTTTGGGGAAGACTTGAACATAACTGTGGCATGTTTACTGACAACCATGATGTTTTTAAATTTTATTTCGGGTGATTCCGGTTTCTGCGTCATCAGCTGACTAAGTCAAGTGCCTGATGAGTTGAAGATGTTATTAATTTGATACGATAGAGTTTGTCTATGGGCGCTGTTGTCCTGATTCAGTGGTCGAGATTGAAATGACATACTGGCTTCTTCATTGCATCCTGAATCCTAATTAGGATTAGAATAGAAAACATTATAATTTTGCAAATCTTCAAGACGTAACCGACTCGTGGGTGTTGAGACACTAAAACACTGCCTAGGGTTCAATTCCCCACGCATACCTCCAAGATTACGGTATAAATGTTTCTTGGGTTGAACCCTCGAGGGGTTTCACCACCAGGCATTTGCAACAAAGTTGAGATACTAGCTAGTTCTACATGAAGTCAAAAGATACATGAACACCAGGATTAGGACAAGAAGGTAGTTCTAGAACACTCAACATAGCCTAAATCTTCATTAGCATGGTCCAGAATTTGCGATGCTACCATGTCGGATCATCAGATCAGTCTGATCCCAATACCAATTCGCAATTAGAAGTTCGCAGATACCAACTCGTGGCTTCGCATTTGCTGATTGAATTTTGAATTGCTCGGAGTTCCTAAATAAGGATTACATGGAGAATTCTGAAGGACTGAAGTATTTATGGGTTGGTAGCAAATACCCATTACTTCAGAAAATCTATCATAGACCTTTGTCCTTTTCTGCCCAGTAATCAACTATTAGTAGTGCTAAACTCCAACAACCTTTTAAGTAACTTTCCTTTTCTATCTTGCAAATTTAGATTCATATAAGTTCATATAATCCAAATAATTAACTTGTAATCCAGCGTAATTCAGAGGAATTCAAATAGATAATTGGAATAGTTTTCAACAATTTTGTTGGATATGTGTATTTTTAAACAATTAATTTTCCTAACTAAAAATTTAACTATTCCACTTTTGGTTAAAATTGATCTTTTTTAGTTTAAAATTCATACATTTTGATGAAAATTCGCCTTATGATAAAAAATAAATCTTCTTTGTTGAAAATTTATGTTTTTGATTGAAAATTCAATTTTTTGGTGAAAAATTACCCTACTTTGTGGAAAATTCAAAAATTTCGTTAATAAATCAATTCTTGTTGAAAATTCAACTGTTTTGTTAAAAATTCGAATTTTTGGGTTAAAAATCAAAACTTGGGTAGAAAAATAATTTATTTGGTTGGAAATTAAACTACGTTCTTGAAAATTCGCTTTTATCTGTTAGAAAATAAATTATTTCTACTGAAAATTTAATTATTCCATTTTCAGATAAAAATTCAACTACTTGGTTGAAATCTGAATTACTTTGATAAGAATTAATTTCTCGGGTTAATTTTTCTTGACTATAGTTGAAAATTGTTTGCTTGGAAATTTGACTATTATCATAATTATCAACTATTTTTGTCGAAAATTAGTTTTTTTTATTTATTTTTTTTTTATTAAAAATTCCACTACGTAATCAAAAGTTGAAAACTTAACTATGATTATTATTATATATTATTAACTAATTTGTGAAAAAATAATTGGTTCCTGTTAAAAATAATTTTCTTAACTGAAAATTTAACTATTTGTTTTTGATGAAAAATTGTCTTTCTTAGTTGAAAATTAATGTTTGCTTGAAAATGCATCTTTTTGATTACAAACTGGAAAACTTTGTTGAAAACTCAACGATTTGGTTGAAAATTTTAAATTTTGTTTCGAAAATTAATCTTGTTGCTTGAAAATTCATTTTTTTGGTTGAAAATTCCTTTTCAGGTTTAAAATAACGATTAATTTTAGTAATTTTTCAACAATTTATCTTTTTTGTAGAAAATTAAATTTATTGATGGACAATTGAACTATTTGGTTAAAAGTTGAACAAATTTTTCGAAAATTTATTGAAGGGTTAAATATTCATAATTTTAGTTGAAAATTCACCTTTTTAATTCAAAATTTTCCCATTTTGGTGAAGAATAGTTTGTTTTTTTTTAATTTATTTTTGAACTGAAAATTTAATTGCCCCAGTTGAAGATTCATCATTTTAGTTGAAAATTCACCTCTTCGATTGAAAATTTAACTATTTTGCTATTAATTCTTTTTTTTGTAAGAATTTCACATTTTGAATTGTAAATATAACTACACAATTTTTTAGTGAAAATTCCTCTTTTTGGTAAAAAATTAATCTTCTTTGTGAAAATGAATGTTTTTTGTTTTAAAATGCAACTATTTACTTTAAATCAAGCTTTTCTGGTTGAGTATTCAACTAATTTTCAAAAAATTCATCTCTTTAATTCCAAATTTTCAAATTTCGGTAAACAACAATTTTTTGTATGAAAATTTATTTTTGAACTAAAAATTCAATTGCCCCAGTTGCAGATTCATCATTTTAGTTGAAAATTCATCTCTTTGATAGAAAATTTAACTAATCTGTTAAAAATTCTTCTTTTTTTGCAAAAATTTCACATTTTAAATTGTAAAATTGTAAAATATATTGTAATATAACTATTTCAACTACTTCTTTGAAAATTCGTCTTTTTCATTGTTTAAAAATATTTTTAAAATAAAATAAAAATCTCTTTTGGTTTAAATATTAACTATTAGATTTTTAGTTGAGAATTAATCTCTTTTAGTAAAAACTTAATCCACTTTGTAAAAAATTCAAATATTGGTTAAAAAGGGATTTTCTGGTTGAAGATTCTTCAATTTAGTAAAAAATTTATATCCAGCTCGGAAATTTAAATATTTTGTTGAAAAATCATTGCTTTGTGGTTGACAATTTTTTCAGCTGAAAATTCAACGATTTCAGTTGAAGATTGATCATTTTAGTTAAAAATTTACCTCTTTTGTTGAAAATTTAACTGTTTTGTTGAAGATTCTTTTTTTTAACTTTATTTTTTAACTGAAAATTTCACTATTCCATTTTTTTAAATTTTTTAGTTAAAAATTCAACTACTAGGTTAAAAATGTATCTTGTTAGTTGAAAATTCGTCTTTTCCGGTGAAAAATTAATCCTCTTTGGTTAGCAATTCAACTATTTGGTTGAAATATTTTTGTTGTTATGGTTTTGACCAGATAAATTACATTAAATATTGATTATTTTTTTATCTACTGGTCTAAAATCAATATTTTTAATATTTATTTTTATTTCTAAACTGTGAAAAAATTGCTCTCAAGTTCCGCTGGGATCCGAACCCAGGTCTTCAAGATTGCCGGACTGGTGCTCTTACCCTACTAAGCTACGGAGAGACGAGATCAAATTATTTGGTTGAAAGTTCATCTAGTTTGTCAATAATTCAAGAATTTTGTTAAAAAGTAATTATTTCCGGTAATTAAAAAAAACCTCTCCTCATGAAAAGATGACCTACTTCACGAAACAGTAGTTCGATCCTCATACATCCTTAATCAATAAAAAAACCTTCAGACTCTGAAGATTGCTATTGAATTTATTATTCAGAGACTGTCACGATTTCTGCGAGTACACGCAAACTCACTTAGGCTTAGCGCAATTTAGAAAAAATAAAAATAAAAATTATGTCCTCACGGGTAACACGACGTATAATCCGTGTAAAACAGAGGGAGTACGCATGAGGATAGTTGAGAACACTAAATCAATCTAATTGGCGTAAATCTGCGCCTCCTCTGCGACCTTTCACCGGGCTCTCTACCGTTAGAGTTGGTGTTCAGATCTCCACCGAGTTGCATATTTTTACAGCAAAATTTACGCATTTCAGAGATTTTTTTCAAAAACTGGCAATAATCGCGAAATTATAGAGAAAATCTAGAGATTGTTTGTTGATAGAGGACATTGTGGTTCAGAAGTCGAAGAGGAACGTTACAATCGATAAACTATTTGCGCCACAGTAGGTAAATTGGTTCCGGGTTTCTGAGGTCTCACACGAAACGGTTTTTTCCACTTACGCAGTATGGACATCCCGCTTTTGACCGACGGAAATTAACTGCTAAGGGACCGTACTTAAATTACGTAACGGATTATAGGCCCTCTCTGAGACCTCCCCTCCCCCTCCTTCCTGGAAAAAACTATAACAAAATATTTCTACCCCCCCCCCCCTCCCATACTATTTCTGAACGTAATTTTTAGTTTCCAAAAATGTTTTGAAAATGGTTTGGTTGAAAATTTCAACTGCTTTTATAATTACAAACTATTTTGTGGAAAATTCAATTTTTTGATTGTTAAAAATTCATTTTTTTACTGAAAATTCAAGTATATAATTAAAAGTTGAACTACTTTGTCGAAAATTCATTTTGATGTTAAAAATTCTGCATTTGATTTAAAGACAACTTGATTGGAAGTTAACTATAATTTTTATTATATGTTATTAACTAATTTGTAAGAAATTAATAGCTTCTTGTTTAAAATAATTTTCTTAACTGAAAATTTACATATTTATTTTGGAAGAAAAATTATCTTTCTTCGTTAAAAATTAATTTATTTTGTTTTTATTTCGTTTTTTTTTTTTATAGAAAATTAATAATCTTGCTTGATGCTGCATTTTTCTAGTCACACGGTGTCCGAAAACTTTATTTTCAAAATTCCCTTATTTTTCCTCGTCTAATTTTTCTTTTTCCTTGATCATTAATATTCAAATACCAGAATTTTAATCTTGAAATACCTTTAACGTAAATTCTTTTATAAAAGGAATGAAACCGTATTTCAGATAACAATTTTTGAATTTATTATTTTACTTTGAGCAAAAAAAAATCAAAATAATTTTTATCTTCGTTAAAATGTTTAAAATATCTTTTCTACTATAAAAGATGACTTTTTAACGAAATACTTGAATTTTCAACAAAATAATTAAATTATTAACATGATAGTTAAATTTTCAACCTGAAAATATAAATTCCCAACAAAAAGTGGCATATTTTATATTTCAATAAAAAACGTGCAATTTATACCAAAAAAAAGAAAAAGAAAAGAAAAAAAGACGAATTTTCAACAAATAAAGATTTTTCACCGAAGAAAGAAAATTTTACCTAAATTGTTGAACCTTCAAGACAAAAGACAAATTTTCTTTAGAAAAATTGAATTTACAAACCCAAAATATGACTTCAGCAAAGAATTATTTTTCCCCGAAACTGATGCATTTGTACCCAACAAAAAAAATTTAAACCAAGAAAATTATTTTTTTGTACCGAAAAAGGAGAATTTTCAACTAAAAAAGACCAATCTTAAAAAAATGGGAAAGTTCCATTTTCAGTTAAAAAATTATTTTTACATAAAAAAAAAACTATTCTGCTAAACAGTTCAATTTTTAACCAAAGACATAAGCCTTCAATAAAAAAAATTTCACAATGTAGTTTATTTTTCAAACAAGTAGTTCAATTTTCAATTTAAAAAGATTAATTTTCAATAAAATAGCTAAATTTTCAACCAAAGAGATAAGTTTTCAACTAAAAATATAACTCTTAAAAAAAAGATAAACTTTCAAACAGAAAAGCTTTCAGTTCATTTTTTAACACCAAAATATGAATTTTAAACAAAAAGAAAATTTGCTACAAAATAGTGAAATTTTCAACAAAACAGTACAATTTTCAAACAAGAGTAGAACTTACAAAAAATAGTTTTATCTTCAACCAAATAATTGTATTTTTATCTAAGAAAAATGAAATTTCTCTTAAAACACATGAATTTTCAAGTGAAAAAAAAATTAAAGAAGAATAGTTGGATTTTCTTCCAAAAAATATTTCAGTTCTCTGTTCAACACCAAAATATTAAATTTACCCAACAAGTAATTTTTCTACAAAATAGTTAAATTTTCAACTAAAAAGTATAACTTTTCAACAAAATTGTTGAATTTTTAACCGAACGATTGTATTTTTATTCAAGAAAAATAAAATATTTTGTTTAAAATAGATAAATTAAATTTTTTTTTTAAATAGTTAAATTTTCATCCAACGAAAATTTCAGTTCACTTTTCAACACTAAAATACAAATTTTAAACTATAAGTCAATTTTCTGCTAAATAGTCGAATTTTTAACCAAAAAGAATGACTTTTCAAAAAGATTGCTAAATTTTCAGTCAAACAAATGAATTGTCCAAGAAAAATAAAAATTTTACTAAAACAGGTGAATTTTCGAATCAAAAAGACAAATTTAAAAAAAAAGAGTTGAGTTTTCATCCAAAAGTATTTTAATATACTTACAGAAAAATAGAAATTAAAAAAAAATTTCTAGAAAATAGTTGAATTTTCAAAAAACCAGTTGCATTTTTGTCCCAGAAAGATGCAATATTTGTACTAAAAAAGACGAAGTTTTAAATTAAAAAGACCAAAACAGACAAAATATTTTTCATCCAAAAAAGATTTTAGTTGACTTAATCAGCAACAAAATATGAATTCTAAACAAAAGGTTAATATTGTACAAAAAGAGTTACATTTTTAACGCAAAAAAACATATTTTTAACAAAATAGTTGGATTTGCAAAAAAAATTTGAAAAAAAAATTCAAGAAAGTTGTTAAATTTTCAACCAAATAATAAAATTTATAACTAAAAAGATAACTTTCTCATACTCACAAGAACCTTGAGTGATACAATATTTGGAATAGGAACTCACCTGAAACAGAAAACGAAATATTTGAAATTTTGAATTTTGAAAAAACATCAAAAATTAAAGAAAACGAAATATTTGATTAGAGGTGACATTATAAAATATAATAAAAATTAACACAAAAATTAATGAAAAAAAATTGAATATTGAAATTTTACAAGAGAGTCGGTCGAAAAATGATTTTTAGTTGAGATAAGGAAAATAAAAAATAAAATCCTAATGCAGGCTGGAAGCTGAACTTTTTTTTCAAAATTCACTGATTTTTCCCTAAACAATTTTTGAGTTTCCCTGACCATCAGTATTCAATGATCATCATTTTAATATTATAACATTTTTAATGTAGAATGTTTTATGAATGAAATCAAACAAATTTCAGAAAAAAATTAAAAATGTTGAATTCAATTAATTTTTTTCAGACAAAAAAGAAGAGTTTTGTGACATAATTGATAAATTTTCAACACAGAAGGACAAATTATCAACAGAAGAGTTAAATTTAAATCCAAAAAGATGAGTTGAGAAAAAATTTAATTTCTCACAAAATAATTGAATTTTTAACGAAATAATTAAATTTTCCATAAAAAAAATATCAACTTTCAATCAAAAAGGACAAATTTAAAATATACTAATGTTAACAGAACAGTTAAATTTTCCATCAGAAATATGGTTTTTATACACAATACTAAAATTTTCAAAAAAATAAATAAATTTTCAAAACAGTTGCATTTTTAACCAAATAGATGAATTTTCAACCAAAGAGAAATTTTTTCAAATGAAATGGTTATTTAAAAGAAAAAGACGAATTTTCAACGAATAACGCGTTTTCATTAAAAAAAGAAAAAAAATTTATCTAGATTTTTGAACTTCGAAGCCGAAAACGAATTTTATCTCCAGCAGTGCGATTTTCAACTCGAAAATATAAATTTTTAACAAAAAAGTTTATTTTTCCACAAAATAATTGAACTTGTAACGAAAGAGTTGGATGATCAAAAAATTAATTAAATTTTGAAGGAAATAGTTTAATTTTTAACCAAATAGTTGAATTTTTAGCTTATATAGATGAATTCTCAACAAAAAGGTTCAGTTGATATTTCAATCTAAGAAGATGAAATTTCTAGCAAAAAAGAAAAATTTTGAAACCAAAAAAACGAATCTTTAACTAAAAAGATTAATTTTTAACAAGGAATGGAAAAGTTAAATTTTCAGTGAAAAAGATTGTCAATTGTCAAATAAAATTTGTTAACGAATAACGATTTTGCATTAAAGAAAGAAAACTTTTTTATCTAGATTGTTGAACTTTCAAGCCAGAAACGAATTTTTTCTCAAGCAGATGAATTTTCAACCGAAAACATAAATTTTGAACAAAAAAGTTCAATTTTGAATAAAATAGTTTAATTTCTTATCAAATAGTTAAATTTGAACAAGGAAAAAGGTAATGGTTGATATTTCAACAACGAAAAACAAATTTTCAACAAAATGGTTAAATTATCAACAATAAAGTTCAATTGTCAACTTAAAAAGATCAATTTTCAACCAGAAATAGAAAAGTTACACTTTTAGTAACAAAACTAATTATAATTTAAAAAAAAAACTAATTTTGAACAAAATATTCAAATTTCAAATAAAGAGTTGAACTTCACAATCAAAAAGGCGAATTTTTCGCTCAAAAATGGAAAATTTTTAACCAAGAAGATTAGCATTAAACAAAACAAAAATTTTCTACTGAAAAAGATCAATTTCACGAACCAAAAAATTATTTTTCAGTTGAAAAAATAAATTGTATTGAAAAAAAAAACCTTAAACAAAATATTTCGACGCGACACGTTGACGTGATGACGGGCTTTCCCACAATTAGGCACAACACATTCTATCTTATTATACTGCAACTCTGCCTAATTTATTGTTGTCAGAACTATGAAGAGAGCTTTTTAAAAGATAATTTTGCAACTTTAAGCACAATAATGATGAATAATAAGTGTCATACCTAACCAGCTGACAAAAGACAGCCTGTACGACCAGATTACTGATTAACCAGTGAACTTCACTGGTTGAGCCAGTGTGGGGATACCACCGAGTGCATCAGTGAAATTTCACTGATTGTCAGTGTTAGACTTCTGGCTCTTGACTACTGGTACTAAGTAACCAGTGAACCTCACTGATTAAGCCAGCGACGAAATTCCACTGGATGAACCAGTGAAATTTCATTGATAATCAGTGACACCCTTCTGGCTCTTGACTACTGGTGCTAAGTAACCAGGGAACCGCACTGATTAAGCCAGTGGCGGAATTCCAATGAGTAACCAGTGAACCACCAATGAATTGAATTTCATTGATTGTCAGTGACACACTTCTGGCTCTTGACTACTGGTACTAATTAACCGGTGAACGTCACTGATTAAGCCAGCAATGAAATTCCACCGACAGAACCAGTAAAATTTAACTGACTGTCAGTGACATATATAAATCTCAACTACTGGTACTAAGTAACCAGTGAACCTTGACTGATTAAGCCAGTGACGGAATTCCACCAAGTGAATCAGTGAAACTTCACTGAATGTCAGTGACATACTTCTGGGTCTTGACTACTAGTACTAAGTAACCAGTGAACCTCACTGAATGAGCCAGCGACGGAATTCCACTGAATAAACCAGTAAAATTTCACTAATTGTCAGTCACACACTTCTGGCTCATGACTACTTGTACTAAGTAATCAGTGAACCTCACTGATTAAGCCAGCGATTAAATTACACTGAACGAACCAGTGACATTTCACTGAACGAACCAGTGACATTTCACTGAATGAACCAGTAAAATTTTACTGATTGTCAGTGAGAAGCTTCTGGCTCTTCGCTATTGGTACTAAGTAACCAGTGAACCTCACTGATTAGGCCAGCGATAAAATTCCACTGAATGAACCAGTGAAATTTCACGACATTCCGAAAGGGTAGATATTATTCTCTAATTTTTAAGCTTTTTATTGAGAAGATATTTATCATTTTTAGACTCGTATAGCTTGTTCCAGTTTGCTACATCACTATTCACCATCGTGGTCCACTTACCAATTTACTCAAGTGCACTCGACTATTATGTGTACCGGATTAGACTGGACAAAGTTAGCACGGGAGTGTTTACGGCTGTTCCAAAATGTTTGATCTGAATGCACGTTCTACCAGCGACAGAGGAACCACTGTTGAATCTAAACAATGTTTGTTTGCAACACAAATTAGCGTAAGTGCTCCTCGGGAATTAATTCAAGAGAAATTAGTTAAACTACTGAACCACCTGTCCCTATTAGGCAAGAATTAATTGTTTAAAAGGTTCAATGCTCTCCAGAGTAAAATGTCCTATTTCGCAACTACTGCCGAGAAAATTAATTACTCTTGACGTAGCATAAATAGCAGTTGCCTCTAGTTTTATGAATATCATCTTGTAACTGAGGCTATTCACGTTGCGTTCATCTCGATGGCAGCCACACCTATGCACTTTTCCTTTTTTTAAAAGCCACGTCGAGCTCAGATGAATAAACCTTTTGCCATAAATAACGCCATAAAATGCTATAAAATCGTACACCGTTAATCTCACCAGGATATAACGTTTTACCAGTTCGTGCACTGCTCAGCGGGTACGTCAGCGTCTGCGTTTGTCACTAGCAAAGACTGAAGTAGGGTACAATACTGAATTAGGGTAGAATACTGAATTAGGGTAGCAATTTTTTTAGATCGGATTTCTGTTTACTATTATCTCTTACTTTTCTTCTAATTCTCAACAAAATGATCTCGTTCAAAT
>CAKNXH010057862.1:24485-40002 GCA_932178445.1 Andricus quercusramuli
TCACCCAAATTTCAGCAAAATTGAGTAATATCGACGTATCCAAATAAAAAGGTTCTATCTCGGAGAAAACAAATAAATGTACTTGCCTGTGCGAAAATGTCACATTTTAGAAACTCTATACTAAATTTTTTTGTAGTAAGAGAAATTATTCATTTATGGCATTTTACGTCGCGAGGTGACATAATGTACTGCTTTAACTCAACTGAGAGAAAAAGTAATTAGAATACTGAATTAGGGTAGCCATTTTTTTTAGATCGGATTTCTGTTTGCTATCACCTCTTAGTTTTCTTCTAATTGTCAACGAAATTATCTCAGTCAAATTTCAGCAAAATTGGGTAATATCGACGGGTTCCAACAAAAAGGTTCTATCTCGGAGAAATCAAATAAATTCACTTGCCTGTTCCAAAACGTCACATTTTAGATACTGTAATAAATTCTCTTGTAACAAGAGAAATTATTCATTTATGACATTTTCGTCACGAAGTGACATAACGCATTGCTGCAACTTGGATGAGAAAAAAATTGCTTAGAATACTGAATTAGGGTAGCGATTTTTTTTAATCGGATTTTTGTTTACTATCGCCTCTTAGTTTTCTCCTAATTCTCAAAAAAATTATCTCATCCAAATTTCAGAAAAATTGGGTAATATCGACGCGTTCAAATAAAAAGGTTCTATCTCGGAGAAACCAAATGACAAGGTGCTAACTCGTTGGGGCCAAATAACATATGTAAAACAGTTAAGGGTGTTGATGACCCCTATAGAATTTATATGTGGTTCTGAAACTTCGAGAGTTCACCACGTGAGTTAGAGCCTTTTTATTTTGTCACTACGAGATAACACCTTTTCGTTTGGTCTCTCCGAAATAGAACCTTATCATTTGGATTTTCAACCACAAAATATACGTTTTTACAGAGCATGCAATAATTGATATTTAAAGAAACAAAAAAATTTCAATTTTTAATCAGGAAGAGTTGTATTCAACCAAAATATACAAAATTAACGATAAAAATTAATTTTCTATCAAAAAGACGAGTTTTCAACAAAAAATGGGAATTTTCAGCCAAATAATTGGATTTTCAACAAAAAAATACTAATTTTCAATTGAAATATGAATTTTTAATTAAAAATGGTATAGTTGAACTTTCAGTTGAAAAAAATTAATTTTCATTCAAAAAACGAATTCTCAACTGAATAAATGAATTTTTGACCTAATAAATAAATCTTCAACTAACATAATTGATTTTTAATAAAGTAGTTCAACTTTTATAAAAGTAGTTAAATTTTCAATCAGTAATATGAATTTTTTTACCAAAAATGGCAAACTTTCAACAAAAAGAGATTAATTTTCGATTGAAATATCAATTTTCCACAAAAAATAGTATAGTTAAATTTTTAGTTGAAAAAATTAATTTTTGATTAATTTTTTTTTTTTAATTGAGTAGTCAAATCCTCAACAAAACAGGTGAGTTCTGAACCGAATAGTTGAAATTTCAACAAAAAATATGAATTTTTTTCTAAAAAACAAATTTTATGCTAAAAAAACGAATTTTTAGCAATAAACAATATATTTCAGCCAAATAGTCAAATTTTCAACTGAAGAGGATTCAACTGAATTTTCACCCAAATAATGGAATTTAAAAAAAAAGATGAATTTTTAACTAGAAAAGTTATGTTTACATTAAAAAACACGACTTTCTAACAGAATACATGAATTTTCAGTAAAAAAATATAGTTTTTCAAATTAAAAAAAAAAATTTCAATTAAAAATATCCATTTTTAACCAAAATTCGTAAAATTTCACATGATATTTTAGCCAAATAATAAAATTTCGGAGTAAAAAGATTAATTTTCAATTAGGAATATCAATTGTTAACCAAATAATTGAATTTTCAAACAAAAAGATGAATTTTCAAACAGAAATGTTATTTTTATACTAAAAAAGACAAATTTTTAACAAAATACTTGAATTTTCAGCTAAAAAATTTAATTTTTATATAAAAAGGATTAATTTTCAAGCAAAAATGGTACAGCTGAATTTTCAGTTCAAAAAATTATTTTTAATAACAAACGAATTTTCAACAAAATAATAATCCAAGAAAAAAACAGGTGAAATTTAAACCAAATATTCGAATTTTAACCGAATAGTTTAAATTTGAACTAAAAAGATTAATTTGTCACCAATTTTTAACTGAATAATTGATTTTTTAACTGTAGATAAATTCTAAAATTAAAAATATTAATTTTCAACACAAAATTGAAATTTACATTTTTACCTAAACAAATTAATTTAAAAATAAAGAATTCTTCAACAAAATGAACGAATTTTAAACTAAATAATTTAATTTTCTACTTAGAAAGATCAATTTGCAACCAAAAATACCATCTTTTAACGAAAAATGGAATATATAAATTTTCAGTCAAGAAAATTAATTTTCACAAAAAAAATTTTTTTAACGAAATGAATGAATTTTGAGCTAATCAATTGAATTTTCAAATAAGAAAAAGCAATTTTTAATTAAAAAAAGAAATTTTCAACATAATAAATTAATATTTAACGAAATAATTAAATTTTCAACCAAATTGTTGAATTTTCAAGCAAAAATATGAATTTTCAACAAAATGCATTAACTTGCAACTAAGTAATTTTATTTTCAACTCAAAAAGGTGAATTTTAACTATACATTATCTAATTAAAAATTCTTAATTACTTTTAAGAAAGTATAAATAAATTAACTTGTGCCAAAACGTCACATTTCAAAAACTGTATATTAAATTTTTTTACAACAAGAGAAATGATTAATTTATGGTATTTTTCGTCACGAGATGACATAACGTATTCATATAATTTAAACGAAAAAAAATTTTACCCAAAAAATGTAGAACTGAGTATTTGTTAATATAATTTATTTCAAACAATATCAATTGTTAATTAATAGTTCTCAGTAGTAGGTAAAATATTCGTTTCTAACAATATAAGTGATTCATCATAGACTTTTTGTCACTAGATAAATCTCAAATATAAAATCGCAGCAATTATATTCAGCTGTACTCAGAAAGGTGGTTTTCTGCAGTTTTCACTCCCCTGGCCAAACTTCCAGATAAATGTGAGTACTTCTAATTAAGTCAGATGCATCCGCGGATTATGAAAATAATAACCACTTAATCTAATTAATATTTGGAAGATATTATTACCATTCATAGATGTTAACGTCCTAGTTTTTAAATTTTCAATTACTATAAATTTCGATGTCGAAACGATTACTTCGGACACACAAAATTTAAGATCAAAAAAAAAATCTGCCTCAGCCCGGATTTGAGCAAAGAACGCCACTATCCCTGAGTGCAGACGCTCCACTCATTCATAGTGGCGTTCTCGGTTCGAATCCGGGCTGATGCAGATTTTTTTTTTCTTCAAATTTTACTTGTCCGAAGTAATCGTTTCAACATCAAAATTTATATTAATTAAAAATAACCACTTAATAATAAATTCGATAATTTCTCTTCTTTTGGTACATATGCATTCAAAAGTTGTTTTGTCCAAGTCAAAAAAATTCTTTTGTCGAAATAATTTTTGTGACTTTTTCTTAATTTTTTTGCAGACACTGCGGCATAACAAGTGGAGGCATTCATCGTTGTCGAGACAGAACAGTGCCGGAGAGAACGGGACCGGAAAAAAGCGAACGCGCCTGGCCTACGCGCGCGCTATTTGTCACCGCGCTCTATCTTTTACCCTCGATCGTATCGCCACCGCGAGTAACTTTTGTTGGACTTAAGTAGCAGCGATATTATCGCACCTCTGCCACACAGAAACACTTTCGTTTGTTTCCCTTTCCGTCCCTTTTCCTCCCTTTTCGTCTCTTCGGAACCTGGCTTCCTTTTCCACCCTTTTCTTTTCTAGAATGCGAATTCAATGCTCAATGGATTTGCCGACAAACGAGACCGTATTTGCATCGACGGTTCGTTGTTCCCTGCTTATAATAATATGAGAATATCCATCTGCTGCGCTTTTCATTGCACCGCAGCAAAACAATACTGCCGCTTTTATTGGTGAAGGCGTGGGCGGGGGAGGGGGGGGGGGAGTGTCGCGTCGTCGGCATTTCGCGAGAGTGTTGTTTGTCTATTATCCTTTTCTAGCACTTACCGGCGCGGCACGGCGAGAAGCGAGTGACGGACGGACGACCCATTTACTCTCTTCCGGGTTGAGGGTGTATGGATGAACTTTTCTTTTTACGG
The DNA here is from genome assembly GCA_932178445.1 of Andricus quercusramuli. Lineage (NCBI taxonomy): Eukaryota > Metazoa > Arthropoda > Insecta > Hymenoptera > Cynipidae > Andricus > Andricus quercusramuli. Next base: position 28,720 of record CAKNXH010057862.1, read on the forward strand.
CATAAGCATGCCGTAAAAAGACTTTTTATGGCAGGTTTCATGCCGAAGTTTCAATTTTTTTTATTGAACATTTAACAATACAATTTTTGGGTACAAATTGATATTTTTAATTGAAAATTATTATTTTCTATTTAAAAAATCAATTTTTTGACAGAAAATTCCTGTATTTTATTGAAAAATCGTCTTTTCTAGTACAAACATAACGTTTCTAGTTGAAAATTTATCTTTTTTTTTTTTGATAATTCAAATATTTGGGTAAAAATTTATCTGTTTTTGTTGAGGATTCGACTGCCGTAAAAAGACTTTTTACGACAGCTTTCATGCCGTCGCTACAATTTTTTCAACTGAACATTTAACTATACCATTTTTGGGTGAAAATTAATATTTTTAATTGAAATATAAACATAATGTTTCCAGTTGAAAATTCATCTTTTTTTTTTTTGAAAATTCAAATATTTGGGTATAAATTCACCTCTTTTCGTTGAGGATTCGACTACTCTGTTGAAAAAAATTTTTATTGAAAATTAATTTTTTTAACCAAAAATTGAACCATACTATTTTTTGCTGGAAATTTATATTTTAATTGAAAAGTAATCTCATTTTGTTGAAAATTCGTCTTTTTTGGTGTATGGATTGATTTTTCTTTTTACAGCAGGTTTCATGCCGAAGTTTCCATTTTTTTAATTAAACATTTAACTATACCATTTTTGGGTAAAAATTGATATTTTCAATTGAAAATTAATCTTTCTTATTAAAAAAATCTATTTTTTGACAGAAAATTCATGTATTTTATTTAAAAATCGTCTTTTTTAGTATTAACATAATGTTTCTAGTTGAAAATTTATCTTTTTTTTTTGATAATTCAAATAGTTTTGTAAAAATTCACCTGTTTTTGTTGAGGATTGGACTACTCTGTTAAAAACAAATTTTTATTGAATATGAGTTTTTGTATTTTAAAAATTTGACCATACTATTTTTTGCTGAAAATTGATATTTTAATTGAACATTAACCTCTTTTTGTTGAAAATTCGTCTTTTTTGGTGTATGGATTAACTTTTCTTTCTACGGCATAGGCATGCCGTTAAAAGACTTTTTACGGCAGGCTTTATGCCGAAGTTTCAATTTTTTCAATTGAACATTTAACTATACCATTTTTTGATAAAAGTCTATACATTCATAATTGAAAATTAATCTTTTTTATTTGTAAAATCTATTTTTTGACAGAAAATTCATGTATTTTATTGAAAAATCGTCTTTTTAGTATGAAAATAATGTTTCTAGTTGAAAATTTATCTTTTTTTTTTTGATAATTCAAATATTTGGGTAAAAAATCACCTGTTTTTGTTGAGGATTCAACTACTCTGTTGAAAAAATTTTTTATTGAATATCAATTTTTTTTACTCAAAATTTAACTATACTATTTTTTGCTAAAAATTGATATTTGAATTGAAAATTAATCTCTTTTTGTTGAAAATTCTTCTTTTTTGGTGTATAGATTAACTTTTCTTTCTACGGCATAGGCACGCCGTAAAAAGACTTTTTACGGCAGGTTCCATGCCGAAGTTTCAATTTTCTCAACTGAACATTCAACTATACCATTTTTTGATAAAAACCTATATATTCAGAATTGAAAATTAATCTTTTTTATTTAAAAAATCTATTTTTTGACGGAAAATTCATGTATTTTGTTGAAAATTCGTCTTTTTTAGTATAAACATAATGTTGCTAGTTGAAATTTTATCTTTTTTCTTTATAATTCAAATGTTTGGGTAAAAATTCACCTGTTTTTGTCGAGGATTCGACTACTCTGTTGAAAATTTTTTTTTATCCAAAATTAATTTTTTCAACTCAAAATTTAACTATACTATTTTTTGCTGGAAATTGATATTTTAATTGAGAATTAATCTCTTTTTGTTCAAAAATTCACGCTTTTTGGTGTATGGACTAACTTTTCTTTTTACGGCATAGGCATGCCATAAAAAGACTTTTTACGGCAGGTTTCATGCGCAGTCCATTCAGTTTGGGAATTCTTCTCGCGTGGTAAAATTTCTTTTTTTCTTGTGAAACTTAATCTTCCTGGTTGAAAATTCATTTGTTTGGAAATTTAACTATTTTGTTAAAAATTCATCGGCTCTGCTTGAAGATTCGACAATTTTTTGATTACTCCTTTTTTGCTACAAATTTCTTCAACTGAAAATTTAACTCTTCAATTTTTGGTTGAAAATTGTTATTTTTCATTGAAGTTCGCTCCTTCTCAGTTGAAAATTCAATTATTTAGTTCAAAATTAATTCATTTTGTTAAACAATTATTTTTTTGTGTTGAAAATTAATTTTCTTGAATGAAAATTTAAGTATTCCATTTGTTGTCAAAACATGGTATTTTTTATTGCAAAATTGATCATTCTTAGTTGAAAATTCAAATATTTAGTTTAAAATTCCTGCATTTTGTTGAAGAATTCTTTTTTTTTTAATTATTTTTTAACTCAAAATGTATCTTTTCTAATTTTGGGTTGGAAATTAATCTTTCCAGTTCAGAATGAAACAATTTTGTTAAAAATTCCATTATTTTGTTACAAATTCACTTATGTTTCTTGAGAATTCTACTTTTCCATTGAAAATTCCTTTTCTTATTGAAATTTCAATTTGTTTTACTGAAAACTTAATTTTACAATTTTTCGTTGAAAATTGATATTTTTAATTGAAAATCAATCTTTTTTGGTTGAAAATTTTTATATTTTGATGGAAATTCATCTTTTTAGTATAAAAATAACCTCTTTTTGGTTAACAAATTATATATTAATTGAAAATTAATCCCTTTTTTTTTACTCTTATATTTTGTTCAAAATTCGAATTTTTTGTTAGAAAATTAATATTCTTGAATTAAAATTTAACTAGTCAGATGAAAGTTGAACTACTTTATTCAAAATTTATTTTGTTAATTGAAGATTCATCTATTACGTTGAAATTTTCTTTATACTGTTGAAAATTTGTTTTTTGACTGAAAATTAATTTTATTTTTCAAATGTTGAATCAATCAAATATTTTGTTGAATGGGACTTAATTTGCTTGATTCAATCAAATTTTCTTCTATATCCAAGAAAACAATTCTTTTGGTTTGAAAAATTAGTTTTCTGCACGGAAAAAAAGGTCAGTTTGTACATCCAGATGTGCTGACATAGGACGTCCTAGGAACGTCCCAAAAACGTTCTTGGGATGTTCATGGTTTTGTGCCCACTGTGAAGGTTACGAAAAAAGAGGTTCAGATCAATAATTTCAGAGACTTGATCATCTCGGACGGTCGATTTGACCATCAGAGAGAGCCGAACTGATAATCATAGATGATCGAACTAATCAGCATAGATTTCGATTTGATCATCTCGGATGATCGACTGGATCATATCAGATAGTCTGCTTCATATTCTCAGATAGTCGACCTGACCATCTTATCCACAATGAATCATCTGCTCCTCCGCGGATGGTCGAGATGGTTCGGATGGTCCTAATAGTGAGTCTGAACTTCTTTCAACAGTCAAACTGACCATAAAATGAGATTCCTCCCTTTTTCTCCGTGTGAGTGTAGGAAAAAGAGAAAGGTGACGGATCAGTCATCAGAATACGGAAGATAAGAATAAAAACGATAAGAGCCATCAAGTTGAGAAGATCCTCCTGCATTGCGATAAGTAAACGAGAGTTTAAGATATCAAGAACAAGAAGTGAAAGGAAGAAGCAAGCCACAGAGGCTCATCCAGATTAAAAAGTGCACTGGGCTTTGGGAGGGATGTGTAGCAAAAGTGTACACACAAGATTGAATCTAAGATCTAAAGGGGCCAAACCCTATTCAGAATTCTTCAGCCGAAAGGGCAACAGAATACTACGTGGATGCTGTAGAATCTGCAGTCTCGAGGAAAAGTTATGACAAGGTAGTGGAGCAGTCCGCGTTAGAACTTTCTTCGGTCTCGACCCGGCGTGACAATCTCCATGGTACTGTGGCAGCAATACGCTCGTAAAGCGATAAAAACTCATGTAGAGCCACTACCCGTGCAGTGCCTATCTATATTCTCGGCATGCACGTGGTGCTGCTCTCGACTAAATGTCGAAGGCCGTTGCAACTTGCAGCAAAGGAGGAATCGAATCGAATCGAATCGTCGATCGTGTAGGTATAAGGCTTGGATTCCTCGGTGTTGGAGGCAGGTACGAACGATATCTGGCACACGACCGCGCACGAGCTCGAAATTTACGGCACGCGAGCCAGCACACTGATCCATCTGGCTCTCTCCAGGCCGCTCCTCTTCTTCGGCGGCCGCATCTTCTAGAGGCAATTGCGCAACCATGGAGGAGAGATCTGCACCAGCTGCACCCAGTCGCCCATTCCGTACATGTCTGTTACGTTAGCCCATATCCTGAACCTAGCCCGTGCCGGGCAGATCCAACTGTCGGTGTACCGACAGTTCGCCCCCTACATGATCAGGCACGGTGCCTATAGATCGTGCCGTTGTAGGCTTCTGATTAATGGGCTACCTGCTTCATCCGACGTGTTTCCTACACGGTCACGGCATTGTCGCTTCCCGTCGACGCATAAATCCGAATTCCGAGTTCAGCCCACCGTACCTACGTATGCGGCAGGAGATGTACGTGTACCTTCTTCTTCTTCTTCTTTCGAGCCAGGAAAAGCAGCGCTACGGTAGTCTGCAAAAAAAGAAGAGGCTGCGAGCCTGGAGTCCTGGAATCTACTGAACCAGTCGAGGTGGTCCGATTGAGTTAGAGACCCTGTCACCAATAGCCGGTTTTACTTTCTTTCCTTTTAGGTCTTTTTACGAGTGCAGGCTCTCCAGTGCAACTGGGAATTATCAAAAATCTACATGCGGACTTCACAGCACAAGATGATCTCAAAAGAGGGAAAGAAGGGGCAATTTTTGGGAAAATGGGGAAATGAATTCTTTTGGGTAAAATTAATATACCCTCTAAATCTGAATCAGCGATAAGTATACCGCTAATTCAAATGGTCTTGCATCTGCTACTGAAGCAACGAAATTTAGCTGCTGATCAGTGAAATTTCATTAACAGCTTAATTTTGCTGAGACTCTAATTTTGTAACAGGAAAATTAAATTTTTCAACAAAGAGGTTCATTTTTTACTGAATAGTAACACTTTGAAACCAACAGTTGGATTTTTAACCAAATAGTTGAATTTTCTACCAATATAATTGAATTTTCAAACGAAAAGATCAACTTTATATTCAAAAGCAAACAAAATTTCAATAAAATACAAGAACTTTCATCCAAAAAGTTACATTTTTTACCATACAAAAGATGAAAAATTTTCCGAAAGCAATGAATTTTCAGCAAAAAATATCATCTTGAATCAAGAAAGGTGAATTTCCATGCAAATAGTTAGATTTTTAACAAACGAAAAAAATGTTTGCCAAACAGTTGCATTTACAACCAAACAGTTCAAGTTTCAAGCAAAAGACAAGCATTTTCCAAAAAATAGGTTTCGGAAAAAATAATTGAATTTTCAACCTGTAAAAATTATTTTTCCAACAACTGGTTGAATTTTCAATAAAAAAGATTAAATTTCCATAGGAACTAGTTGAACTTTCAAAACAACTAGTTAAATTTTTGAAACAAAAAGATAAACTTCTTTAAAGATAATTGAATTTTCATCAAAAAAGTTAAATCTTTGACCAAAAACTATGATTCTTACATAACATTTGAACTTTCAACAAATTAGTTTAATTTTTGAAACAAAGTTGATTTTTTAAATCAAATAATTGAATCTTCTATGAAAAAAGTTTATTTTCAACCGAGAAAGATAACTTTTCTACTAAAAAATATTAATTTTGTATCTAAGAAGACTAATGCTAAACAAAACAGTTGAATTTTTCACAAAAAATAAGACTTCATAACAAAATTAATTAATTTTCAACAAAATAATCAAATTTTCAATAAAATAGTTGCATTTTTCACCAACTAACTGAATTTTCAACATAAAAATGTTAATTTTAAACCGAATATTATTACTATTAAAATTAACCAAATATCGTGTATCCAATAGTTAAAGTTTCAAATGAAAATTTGAATTTTCAAGCAAATATTTGAATTTTCTACCGAAATAGTTGAATTTTCAAAAAAAAAATTGAAAATTCAAACAAAAAATTAACCAAAATCTTGATTTTCTACTGAATAGTTAAACTTTAAAAAAAATAGATGAATTTTTAACCTAATAGTTGAATTTTCTACCAAAATAGTTGAATTTAGAAACAAAAAATTTGAGCTTCCAACCAAAAACTTGATTTTCTACTAAATAGTTGAACTTTCAAAAAACAATCTTGAATTTTCAACCGAATAGTTGAATTTTCTACCAAAATAGTTGAATTTTCAAACAAAAAATTGCACCTTCAACCAAAATCTTGATTTTCTACTAAATAGTTAAGCTTTGAAAAAAATAGTTGAATTTTCTACCAAAATAGTTGAATTTTCAATCAAAAATTTTGAACTTCCAACCAAAAACTTGCTTTTCTACTAAATAGTTGAACTTTCAAAAAAGAAAGTTGAATTTTCAACCGAATAGTTGAATTTTCTACCAAAATAGTTGAATGTTCAAACAAAAAATTGCAACTTTCAACCAAAATCTTGATTTTCTACTGAATAGTTAAACTTTAAAAAAAAAAGTTGAATTTTTAACCTAATAGTTGAATTTTCTACCAAAATAGTTGAATTTTGAAAATAAAAATTTGAACTTCCAACCAGAAACTTGATTTTCTACTAAATAGTTGAACTTTCAAAAAACAATCTTGAATTTTCAACCGAATAGTTGAATTTTCTATCAAAATAGTTGAATTTTCAAACAAAAAATTGCACCTTCAACCAAAATCTTGATTTTCTACTAAATAGGTAAGCTTTAAAAAAAATAGTTGAATTTTCAACCTAATAGTTGAATTTTCTACCAAAATAGTTGGATTTTCAAACAAAAAATTTGAACTTCCAACCAAAAACTTGCTTTTCTACTAAATAGTTGAACTTTCAAAAAAAATGTTGAATTTTCAACCGAATAGTTGAATTTAAAAAAAAAAATGTCAACTTTCATCCAAAATCTTGATTTTCTACTAAATAGTTAAGCTTTCCAAAAAAATTGTTGAATTTTCAACAAAACATGTATATTTCTATTGAATAGTTAAGCTTTCAAATGAATAGCTGAATTGTCAACCAGTTATTCGCATTTTGAACCAAGTAGTTAATGTTTCAAATAAATTTTCAAAATTTTCAAAGTTTCAACCAAAAAACATAAATGAAAAAAAAGTAATTTCCTACAAAATAGTTACATTTTCAAATAAATATTTTAATTTCCAATTTTCAAACCAGAAAGAAGAATTTTCTACAAAATAATTGAACTTTTACCCCGCAAATATGAATTTTCAACCAAATAGTTCAATTTCCTAACAAAATAGTTGAATTTCCAATCCAAAAATATGAATTTTCAACGAAAAATTTATAATCTTACCAAACAGTTAAGTTTAAAACAAATAGTTGAATTTTCTACAAAAAAGATGAATCTTCAACCCAAAAATATAAATTAAAAAGAGGTAATTTTCTACAAAACAATTACATTTTCAAATAATTATTTGAATTTTATACCAAAATAGTTGAATTTTCAGCCCGAGAAGACGAATTTTCAAGAAACCGGTTTCATTTTTTACCAAAAAAGATGAATTTTCAAACTAGAAGCAAGTATTTTCTACAAAACAATTGAACTTTCACCCCGAAAATTTGAATCTTCAACAAAAAAGTTCATTTTCAAGGAATGAATTGAATATTATGCCAAAATAGTTGAATTTCCAACCGAAAAGATGAATTTTTAATGAAAAATATTCAAGTTCTATGAAAAAAATTGAACAAAATACAATTCCCAACAAAACCTGTAATAGTTTATATTTCAAAAAAAAAAATTAATTTGAATTAAAAAATAATTTAATTCAACAAAAAAAACGAATTTTCAAGAAAATAGTTGAATCCTCGAACATAAAAAATTAATTTTCTATCAAATAGACAATTTTACAAGAAGATAGGTGAATTTTCAATCAAATGGTAGGATTTTCAACCGAACGATATGAGTTCTAAACCGGAAAATAAGAAAAAGGTACATTTTTCTTAAAAACAGGGAAAAAAACGAGAAATTCTTTCAAAAAAAGGAGAAAAGGGACTAGACGAAAAATGTAAAGTATTTGCATTGTTAAAAGAAAGCCTAGTGGGCACAAACCAACGAACATCCCAAGAACGTTTTTGGAACGTTCCTAGGACGTCCTATGTCGGCACAATCAACGTTTCGAAGACGTCCAGTGTCCTAAAGATGTCCTGAAGATGTCTTAAAGACATAAGACGTTCTCAGGACATCTTTCTTATTGACTCAGTGGGCACAAAACCATTAACATCCCAATAACGTTTTTGGGATGGTCCTAGGACGTCCTATGTCAGCACAATCAACGTTTCGAAGACGTACAATGTACTGAAGACGCCTGAAAGACATAGGGCGTTCTTATGACATATTTCGTACTCACATTATACGTCTTAAGAGCATCCCTAGGATGTCCAAAAGACATGTACCAAAAACGTTTTAGGGATGTCCCGAAGACGTCTCTAGGACATTCTTAATTTTTTTGCCCACTGGGGACATTAGACGTCCTAAGAGCATCCCTAGGATGTCCAAAAGGCACGTTCCAAAAAAAGTTTCAGGGATGTCCCGAAGACCTCTCTAGGACATCCTTAATTGTTGTGCCCACTGGGAGCACAGTTTCTAATTCGCACAAAGTATGTTCAAATTAAATATTAAGATCTCCAATTTCCCCTGATGCTTTGGAGTCTCAATAGTCGCCAATATTTAAAGAAAAAGAACTATATCCTTGTTTTTCATCAACTATCTTGCACAGTAGAAAATTCAAGAACAAATGAAGATGTAACCTAATTCTAGAAAATTAGCGCGGACATGAACCACTTGAGCTGTCGAATGTCCTCGAAGCCGGTAACCTAGGAATCTTGACATGTCAATTTCTAATATATCCTGTGCTCACTGCTCACTAAGATGATCCTCAAGGAACGTGGGTGGACTCGACCTGCCAAGGAGGCATTGCGGCAACTCGTCCGCGAATGGCAAGCAGCCCAAGAGACTTTTCCTGTTCGGCGTCCTCCCATAATTGGCTTCATCTGGGAAACATAATCGGATCGTTACCTATTCGTTATCTGGAGTCGTGATCAGCCTCGGTCGAGCAGGACGCGTGCTGTGACATCCCTCACATAACGAACCGAAGCAAATCAGACAGAAGACAGCAGCCAACCTTTCAGTCCCGGGACCGGGACTTCTGCCTCAGAAGAGCCACCGCGGTTCCGAGGCACAACTTTAGTTTAGTATTCAAGCTGCATCAAATGTTAACTCGTGCCACTAACTATGCTTTGCTTTCGCCGGTATATCCACCGACGGTAGGCAATATTATGGAAATCTGAGCGCACTTGTCGGAGTAACGACGGATCTACAACGCGTATTTGTATCCAGACCATTCCGCTGATATAAGCGACTAATCAGTATCGTACGTTCTCGTATATTTAGATATTGTCCCGCTACTCACAAAGGAAGATTCTTTGTTGAGATGAAGAAAATTTAAAAAGAAGTCGTAATCATAATACGAACTGTGTACCAACAAAAGACGTCAAGGTACTAATGATGCTAATGATGCTAAAGGTGCTAATGATGCTAAAGGTGCTAATGATGCTAAGGATGCTAATGATCTGAATCTCAAAATCTAGATGTGCAGACTAACTATATTTGAGGGTCAACCATAGGGTAGCCTTCTAGATTGTTGAAACGACTCTCTTTAGAAGGCTACAAAGAAGGAGGTTCAGATCGATCATTTCAGAGACTTGATCATCCCGGACGGTAGACTCCGACCATCATAGAGAACCGTACTGATCATCAGAGGACTGAATTGGTCATCGCAGCGGGCCGAACTAATCAGCATAGACGTTTGATTTGTTCATCTGGTTGGTCATCTCTGATAGTCGACTTCATCTTCTTGGATACTCCTGACCATCTTATCCGCAACGGATCATCTCCAAATTACTAACTATGTACCAACAACAGAAAACAAAGTACTTGATGCCCAATCTAGTCACTAATGATCTTAATCTCGATATGAGCGTAAACCAGGTGTCTCCAAAGATCCTCTATCTACTGTCCATCCCAGACCAATAGGTTGGATCTACTCACCTTTGACATAAAACTGTCATAGAGGATCCCGATCCTTCAACTAACTCCAAGTGCCTAAAGTTGTTACTCCATGTGCCTCAAGGTGTTACTTCCTGCACTGCAGAAAAAAAATGGTGAAAAAGAATGGTAGATCCTAAAAATACCAGTTGATCCCGGTTCAGACTGCACTTGTGGATTACGAAGACCACTGGTGTAATCACTGGTGGTCAATTTAAAAAACAACGAAACTGATAACATTCCCTCAATCAATCGACAAATCTGCCTTGATCGATTCCATCAATCCAGGTGAAACTGACTAGCATTAGTCTACCGGATTGGAACTGTTTCGGGTTTTTGCACCAGGGACTGGTTTCATAACAAAATGAAGACACAAGTGGGTGTGTGTCTTGCAAGCCGTGCCTGGAGCGATCATGGTACCGGAATCGATTTAACCAAAGAACCCGTAGTCACATGAACTCCAGTCGGCGCCAGGGGCGTCTTTGACTTGGACTTTCAAACTTTACGACGCCACGCAAAAACGCAGAGCATCAAAACGTTGCAAACAGTTGACAACTACATTATCTGATGAATGTGCAACTCGTTGTGCAACATTTTGATGAGCTTCTTCAATTCAATTTTGTACTTGGAAATTGGGAAGCTTGTGTGGCATGGATGTCACACTAGTCCAGAAGATTGTTTGCCTATGCAATATGCAAATCGATCGATCCGTATTCACCTGTGGTGTTCTTCGAGGTTCACCTGGTTGCCTTCTCGATTCACTTGGCACTCCCGCACGGTACCACCTTCGCGACGTGCAACGAGTATCGCGTTATTACTGGTATCAAAGGTGAGGAGGTTGCTCGACCGAATTACCATACTATAGGTCACCTGGAAGAGAGTGGCAAGCAATGCAGAATACACAGAAAAAAAAAGTTCTGGTTTGAACAAAGAAATCTGTATTATCATTAGAGAGTAATAGAAAATATTTAACGTATTTTCAGACTAGATGGAGCTATGAAAAAAAAATTATTTTACATTATATTTTTAAAT
>CAKNXH010057862.1:40012-66138 GCA_932178445.1 Andricus quercusramuli
AATCACATCCATACGTAGGAATTCATTTCCAGGTAAACTGCTACAAGCTTATACTATACTACTTACTTTATTTGATAAAAATATACATAGTGGTCTTTGTGACCCTGGATCCATTTTAGTGCAAAAATGGAATCACATCCATACGTAAGAGTTCATTTCCGGACAAACTGATACATTCTCACTACTACACTACTTACTTAATTTGATATAAAGATGAACAGTGGTCTTTGTGACCCTGGATCCATTTTAGTGCAAAAATGGAATCACATCCATACGTGATGTTTTATTTCCAGGCAAACTGGTACACGCGGTCATCATATATTGAGAAATAGTTTTCCTCTTTGCAAACGAGCCTCGTTATTAGGCATCGTGAAATGCCAATGAAAGAATTCTGAGGAAAAATGAAAAATGAATGGCATGATACTATTGTCCTATCCTAAGGTGTAGGAGGATGCTCGATGAAATGTGCCTCATTGTTAGGGCGGCATATCATTAGAATAAATTAGAGAAAAGACTCGGTCTGGTCCCGATGCATTAGAGACTGAGCAATCGTGATTTCTGATGATTAAACGTTTGCAGAGGCATTCAATTATCTTCTGATCGTTGCCGGATTTACGAGGGGCGTGATCATCATTATTACTTTTCTGATGCGGCTAACTAGACTCTCGTTCATTAATATGGAATCAATTGGTATTCAAATATTCCAAATATAAACGATATATTTTGTTATAATTATTCAAATTATTGTAAATACCATAATATATTAATTATTAAATGCTTGATATTCCTGAAATTTTTTGTGGAAATATGAAGCATTTTCAAAAAAGTAGGTGAATTTTCAACTAAAAAATATTCTCTACCAAAAGAGATGAATTTTCAACCCAAAAAGACGAATTTTCAAAACTTCAGAAAAGTTGACTGATCAGCCCGAAATGAAATATTTTTAACCAAATTGCTGAATTTTTAATCTACAGAAGACGAATTCTTCGAAAAATACATAAACTTTCAACAACACATTTAAATTTTGGACAAAAAAAACTATATAAAAATAATTGAACTTTTAAGAAATTGATTAAATTTTTAACCAATAACAAATAACAAAAATGTAAATAAAACTGCAACGAAATAGTTTATTTTTCAAGTTGCAAAGAAAAAATTTTGAGAAGACATTTGAATATTTAATTTCTAAACTTAAATTTTGAACATGAAAGTTCACTTTCAACGAAATATTTGATTTATCTACTAAAAATGAGGATTTTCTAACAAAATTGTTCAATTTTGAACAAAATAGTGAAACCTTCAACCAAAAAAGGATGACTTCTACATCCAAAATTTAATAGAAAAAATGCTTTTTAAAAAAGACAAATATTTTACAAAACAGTTGAATTTCCGACCAAAAAAAAAAGATAAGTTTTTAATAAAATAGTCCAATTTTCAACAAGATAATTAAATTTTCAAATAAATAGTTGAATTTTCAAACAAATATATGAATTTTTAACTAAAAAAGATCAGATTTGAACCAAAAATGAAATAGTTAAATTTTGAGTTTACAAAATTATTAAAAAAAAGAATGTTCTACAAGATGGATTTTTCAGTCAAGGAAAAAAAACATGTTAAATGAATTATACAATTTCTGTGCCAAAAAAATACGAATATTCTACAAAATTGTTGAGTTTTCATCTCGAAAATATGAATTTAAGACAAAAATGTGTATTTTCTACTAAAAAGGTGAGTTTTCTACAAAACAATGGAATTTTTAGCCCAAAAAATAATCTTGAAAAAAAGTTTATTTCCGGCCAAATAGTTTGATTTTCTACGAAAATAGTTGTTTCAACCAAGAAGATGAATTTTTTACCAAAAATATGAAATTTCAAGAAAGAAATTAATTTTCAAACAAATAATTGAATTTTCGACAAAAAAGTTCATTTTCACTTTTTAACAAAGTAAATGAATTTTGAAGAAAAAAATCAACAAAATTTATGATTTTTTAATCAAGTGTATGACTTTTCAACTGGTGAAAATAAAAATTTAACCAAAAATGGTATGGATTAATTTTGAATTCAAAAAATTAACTTTTAAAAGCAAAAAAAAAAACAAATTTTCAACCAGTTGAATTGAAGCAAAAAAGACAGATTTGTAACAAAATAGTTTAATTCTTGACCAAATCAGATTAATTTTCAACCAGAGCTGAATTTCTGAGTCAAGAAAGATTTTTCAGTCAAGAAAGAAAAAAAATTTCAACGAAATTGTAGAATTTTTTGGACGAAAAAATAAATTTTCGACTAAAGAATTGAATTTTAAACACTGAGACATAAATTTTCAAAAAAAAAATAATTTTTTACCAAATATTTGAATTTTTAATTATATTATTGAATTTTGAACCAAATAATTAAATTTTCTACAAAAATAGTAAAATTTTCAGCCAAAAAGAAGATTTTCAACTTAAGCGTTGCATTTCTTACTAAAAAAGATAAAATTTTGATGAAAAGAGATGAATTTTCCAAAAATTTAAATCAACCAATAAGGCGAATTTTCTATAACAAAAGTTTTAGTTTCAACCCAAAGATATGAATTTTGAACAAAAGTTAATTTTTGACAAAATGCTACAATTTTCTACAAACGTAATGAATTTTCAAGCTAAAAACATGAATTCTCCACACAAAAAATGATTTTTCCACTCGAAATTATAAATTTTCAACCAAAAATTATTTTACAACAAAATAGTTGACATTTTAACTAGAAAGATAAATTAAAAATATTTATTTTCAATCAAAAGTTTTTAAAAACTCTTCTAACGAAGCAGCTGAATTTCCAATCCCAAACAAATTTTTAGTCAAAAATCAAAAACATTTTAATTCAAGAAAAAAATCGAATTTTCAATGGAACAGTTAAATCATCAACCAAAAGAAAAAAAAAGTTCTATTAAAAATGACAAATTTTCAACAAAATACATGAATTTTCAATCAAATAGTTGAATCCTCAACCAAAAAACATCAAATTTCAACCAAAAAGTTGCACTTTCAACCAAAAAATTAAATTTTCTACGGAATAATGTAATTTTGAACTTAAAGACAAATTTTCAACAAAGCAGTCAAATTTTCCACCAAGTAAGATGAGTTTTTGACAAAATATTTGAATTTTTAACAAAAGGATACAATTGTAAACTAAAAAAAAATTTTCAAACCAAACTAGATGGAAACAATAGGTATTTTTTGAAAGGGGGGAAAAAGGGTAAAGGGGAATAGGGGAAAGACTGTGCACTTTCTAATTTCTTTAAAAATTGTTTCGCCACATTTTTTCTAAATGGATATTTAAATGATGAACCTTATTTCTTATTCAACTTTACAATAATCTCCTTCATTTAATTAGATCGAATCAGAGCGCAATAAATCACCGGAGTTAACATGCTCCTCAGGCACTGTGTGGCAATTAGTCGAGCTAATTAAGGATTACTCTTTGATAATTCATTAAGTTAATTTGATTCTCTTTTAGGTTTTCTTTTGAGCTGATCCCAAACCCAAAATTATCGATTATCGACGCCTTCATAAAAAATGTTTCAACACGCAATCAAAAAATGCCGTGGGCTTCTTTTTTACGTGGATATTATCATATCACAAATACGCCTAAAGTGGGACAAGTATGGATGATTATACGAGAAACCAGTACGAGCTGGATAGAAAAATTTTCGAAGTCATGATATTGATAAATGATTGATAATTGGGAAAAGTATTATATACCAAGGGCGTTTCTAGAAATCCCTACATTACTGACATCGACAAAGTGAGAAAAGATTTTGTGATCGACAAAGTGAGAAACGACAAAGTGAGATCGACAAAGTGAGAAACGACAAAGTGAGAAACGACAAAGTGAGAAACGACAAAGTGAGAAACGAAAAAGTGAGAAACGACGAAGTGAGATCGACAAAGTGAGAATCGAATTTGCGTAAACAATTTCAAGGTTATTTATTAATACAATTAAGAATTTCGCGTAAACTAATTTTCAACCAAAGAAATGAATTTTCAACCAATTTAATTGTTATCTAGAAAAAACAAATCAAATACTTAAATTTTCAGTAAAAAAAAACTAATTTTCAACAACAAAAAAGGATTGTAAACAAAATAAATGAAATTCAAACCAAATAGTTGAATTTTTAACAAAATGGTTAAGTTTTCAACGAGAATAAGAACATTGTTCAATTTTGAAATAAATTTTTGAATTTTAATCAAACAGATAAACTTTCTAACAAGAAAATTAACTTTGTACCGAATAAGATAAAATTTCAACAAAACATAAAAATTTTCGAAACAAAAAGAAAAATTTTCTACAGAAAAATTTAATTTTCAACCCGAAAAGTCGAATTTTTTGCCAAACAGTTAATTCACCTCGTACTGAATAATACAATTCATAAAAATACCTAAAATATATTTTCGATGAAAATTAAAAGCATTAATCATTAGACAATGTTAAGGCCAAAGTTAGAAGAATCGAAGGAAGTAGCAAAAAATTAGTGAAAACAATTTTATTTCTTAAAAAATAATAAATAATCTATCAGCGAACAAAATTTTCATATCATTTGCATACAAAACTCGCTTTCAATATTTCTACGTATAAAAAACTACAACAAAGTTTTTTTTTTTAACCCAGTCACTTTTTCCTATTATTCAGTTCGTACTGATATTCAGCTCGTATTGGTATTCAGCTCGTACTGAATCAAAAATCAAAAATGGAATATTTAAATTTTTATTTTGAAAACTTAATTTAAAAAAATGTATTTTCAACAAAGAAGTTAATTTTCTACCAAGTAATTCGATTTTTGAATAAATATTCAACTTCAAATCAAAAAGATCAATTTTTCACCAAGAAGATCAACAAAAAACAAAAATTTTTTAACCAGATTGTTGTTTTTTCATCAAAAAAGATTGATTTGTTGAAAAAGAGATAAATTTTCAAACCAAAAAGACGGATTTTCTACCAAAAAAGAATAAATTTTCAACCCAAAAAGACGGATTTTTTACACAACAGTTAATTCACCTCGTACCGAACGACACTTTTCATTAAAACACGTGAAATATATTTTTGATGAAAATTAAAAGAATTAGGCATTGTAAAGTTTTGAAGCCGAAAGTTAGAAGAATAAAATGAACCAGTAAAAGAATTGTAAAAGCAATTTTTAAAAAATTTCCTTAAAAAACAAAATTTTTATCGCCATTTCAAAATCACATTTTTCAATTCTTCAATTTAAAAATATCAAATAAGTGGTAAAAAAGCTGATTATAAGACTTTCTTTAAATATTGCTACTCATAAAAAATACTGCAAAAATTTTGCTTGAAATCGCAGCCACTTTTTGCCATTATTCAGTTCGTACTGATATTCAGCTCGTACTGGTATTCAGCTCGTACTGGTATTCAGCTCGTACTGGTTTTCCCTATAGTCCGTGATAAATCTTCTGGAAGGCATTTCGAAATAATGCGTGGTAATTTCAAAAGGAAATAATCGTCACTATCATGGTTTTAACAATAAAGTCCTTAACGATATTGTAAAACCTGCCACAAATGTCTTTAGCTTCATTCCATAATTCGTACTAAGCTTGCGCACTATAATCGTAAATTCTTAACCCTAGTATCGTCATAAATTAAACTTCCTACGTGCTTCGAGATGAAAAATCTCTCAATGACAAATTTTATTTCCACTGTCGCGTTTACGTTGGATTTATGCATTTTATAACCTACACCCAGAAAAGGATTTGGTTGAAACAACAAAAATTTTGTTGGCTCAACCATAGAGTATGGTTATTGTATGGACAATAAAATATTTAGTTGATCTAACCATACTTTTTGCTTTTTTTATTCAATTATTTTGGTAGATAGAGCATTTTGTTGATTCAACCAAAAAATTTGATTGGGTCAATCAAATATTTGGTTGACTCAACCAAAATTTGTTTGATTCAAGCAAATTTTAATCCATATCCAAGAAAATAGTTTTTTTTGGATTAGGAAATTTTTTTCTGACTGTATGGCAGAAAAACAAATTTTCAACAGAAAAAGGTGATTTTTAATCCAAAAGAATGAGTTTTCCTTCCGAATAGACAAATATTGAACAAAATCATTTAATTTTCAATCAAATAATTAAATTTTCGAGAAAATAGTTAAATCTGTTTTTTTTTTCAGAAAAACAGATTTGCAAACAATGATCGAATTTTTAGAAAAAAGATTAAATTTTTTCCAAAAAGATTGCTTCTTCAACCAAATAGCCCCATGCCAAAAAGATAATTTTTAGATCACAGTGAAATTTTCATCGAAAAGATCAATTTTCAATAAAAAATTTAATACTTGATATTGAAGAAACAAATTTTTTTCAAATAGTTGAATTTTCGACGATAAATGATGACTTTTTTACAAAATATTAAAATTCCCTACAAATAATTGAATTTTACACAAAATAGTTCAATTTTGTATAAAGTAGTTCCATTTTCAAAAAAAATAAAATATTTTAAACAACCAGTTCAATTTTCAACCTAACAAGATAAATTTTCATCCAAATGGTCGAACTTTCAACAAAAAAAGGAAAATTTTTAACAAAATAATTTAATTTCAAACAAAGAGATCAATTTTCAACTGGAATATTCAATTTTTCGCTGAAAAACGAATTTTCAACCAAAAAACAACGGGTTTCCAACAAAATAATTCAATTTTGCTTTAACGAGATGATTTTGAAATTAAAATGGAAAAACTTCAAACAAAAAAATGACAACATTGTTGAATTTTCTAAAAAGTATATTAATTTTTAATTTAAAGATATTAAATATGAAGAAATTAGTTCAACTTTCAACCAAATAGTTGCATTTTTAACCAAAAAAAAATCAATTTTTAATCCAGAAGATTAATTTTTTATGTAAAAATACGAATTTTCAACAAAAAAAGTTAATTCTCAACCAAATAGTTAAATTTCACATCAAAGTCATTTAATTTTCGACCCACGTGAAGAATTTTGTTGAATTGTTGAATTTTCTACAAAGTAGAGTAATTTTTAACCAAATAATTGAATTTTCAATAAGAAAATTGAATTTGCAACCAAGTGTTGAATTTTCAACTCAAAAAGATATATTTTCAGCCAAACAGTGAAATTTTTAACTGAAAAATATAAATTTTCATTCAAAAATAGAATGGCTACATTTTTATTAAAAAAAAAAATTTCAAGCTTGAGGAAAAATTCGTCGCTGATTAATCTATCCAGTAATCACCCCAGGTGAAGAGCTTCACATAGTCATCATATCCCAGTGGGCAAAAAAATTAAGGATGTCTTAGAGACGTCTTCGGACATCCCTGAAAAATTTTTTGGAACATATCTTTTGAACATCCTAGGGATGCTTTTAAGACGTTTAATATTAGTACGAAAAACCTCCTGTGAACGTCCTACGTCTTTATGACGTATTTGGGACATCTTTAGGACATTGGACGTCTTATAGACGTTGATTGTGCTGACATAGGACGTCCTAGGAACGTCCCAAGGACGTTCTTCGGATGTAAATGGTTTTGTGCCCACTGGGTACAATTCTGATGTTTAGAAAAAAGGAGAAAAAATCTGCCTTAGCCCGGATTTGATCCAGGAACGCCACTACCCATAAGTGGAACCTTAACCAGTTACTCCATTAAAAGACTGAGAAACAAACTTTGTGAAAGAAGGAAAGATTTGCTGAGACCTTGGTAGCGTCCCAGTGGGCACAAAACCATGTACATCACAAGAACGTCCTTGAGACGTTCCTAGGACGTCCTATGTCAGCACAATCAAAGTTTCTAAGATTTCTAATGTCCTAAATATGTCCTAAAGACGTCACAAAAACATAGGAAGTTCTCAGAACATCTTTCCTATGAACATTAAACGTCTCAAGAGCATCCCTAGGATGTCCAAAAGACGTTTCAGGGCTCGTTAACGCCCCAGTGTTAAAAAAAATTAAGACTGTCTTAGAATCGTTTTCGGAACATCCCTGAGACGTCTTTTAAAACATGTATTTTGGACATCCTAGGGATGCTCTCAAGACGTTCAATGTCAGCACGGAAGATGTCCTGTGAACGTCCTATGCCTAGTACATCGTCCTAGTACATCTTTACATTACACGTTTCAGAGAAGTTGATTGTGCCGACATAGGACGTTCTAGGAACATCTAAAGGACGGTCTTGGGATGTACATGGTTTTGGGCCCACTGGGTCTGCACTCATGTATAGTCGCGCCCCTGGTTCAAATCCGGGCTGAGACCATTTTTTTTTTCCTTTCTCAATATATCAGGCCAGTAGTTCAAACAATTATTTAACATCAACAATTCACCAGAGTCCCCCTCGATTTTACCTTTCTCACAAGTGACTTATTTTTGAAGGACGTGGGTTGATTGATTTATGATCGAATTTGACTGAGCAGATGAAGCACTTTTGTTGAGATTTCAATGGAGCCATGACACCCGTAAGACTCCCGTCATATTGACGTCCATAACTGTCTGCTCTTGGATTAATTTGATCTCTGAAAACACATCCTGCCGCAGGCAACCTGTCGTTGCATATTCATCATTTGTACGAATGTACATCGTCTCGATGCAAGTTTAGTTGTATAACTTTTAGCTTCACTCTCTAATGTCTTGCTCTAGATTTCAGCATGCTAAATCAGATTGAGTTAAACGAGCTCGCATTGCGAAATCAATCCCCCACCCGTTCCTTATTTCACCGATCCTATGATTGTTTATCGTTTAAGGATGCACGATATCCACAGTTTTGCAACTAATCATGTTTATTTATTTATTTCTTACTAACCGTATCTACATATGGGGCCGTACTTAAATTACGCAACGGATTATACCCAGTGGGCGAAAAAATTAAGGATGTCCTAAAAACATTCAAACATTTAGTGTCAGTACAAAAGATGGCCTGAGAACGTCCTATGTCTTTATGAAATCTTTAGGACATCTGGAACATTGGACGTCTTCAAAACTTTGATTGTGCTGACATAGGACGTCCTAGGAACGTCCCAAAAATATTCTTGGGATGAACGTGGTTTTGTGCCCACTGAGTGCCCTAGAGAGGTCTTCGGGACATTCCTGAAACGTTTTTTGAAACAGGCCTTTCGGACATCCTAGGGTTGCTCTTAAGACGTTTAATGTCAGTTCAAAAGATGGCCTGAGAACGTCCTATGTTTTTAAGACGTCTTTACGACATCTGGAATATTGGACGTCTTCAAAAATTTGATTGTGCTGACATAGGACGTCCTAGGAACGTCCCGAAAACGTTCTTGGGATACTCATAGTTCTGTGTGCACTGAGTGTCCTAGAGTGCTCTTCGGGACATCCCTGAAACGTTTTTTGAAACAGGCCTTTCGGACATCCTAGGGATGCTCTTAAGACGTTTAATGTCAGTACGAAATATGTCCGTAGAACAACCTATGTCTGTAGAACATCTTTACGACATTACACGCCTGAGAACGTCCTATTTCTTTAAGACGTCTTTACGACATCTAGAACATTGGACGTCTTCAAAAAGTTGATTGTGCTGACATAGGACGTCCTTGGGATGCACACGGTTTTGTGCCCACTGGGTAGGTCCTCCACAAGACCCTTCCACCCCCCTGTAACAGACCGTAATGAAACATTTCTAAACGAATTTTCGATAAATAAAGATTTTTCAGTCATGAAAGAAAAAATCGTTTTTTTTTCTGTACAGAAATTGAATTTTCAACCTGACAATATGAATTTTCAGCAAAAAATTAATTTTCAACAAAATAGTTACATTTTCAACTAAAGAGATAAACATTCCTTTACAAAAATTTCAACAGAGTAGTTCAACTTTTACCCAAGCAGTTGAATCTTTAATTAAAAATGGTTAGTATTCAACAAAATGCTTAAATTTTCAACCAAAGAGATAAATAAACAAATCGAGAATCATTTCATAAATTTTTGGAAATGTTTCCAACTTTTCGAATATTCCTAATCTATTCAAAACGTCTTGAATTCCTAAAAATATTTTTAACTGACTCAAATTTTTCTTCAAATTTTGAAAAATCATTCAAAGCGTAAAAAATTGCTTTATAATCTTCCCCGGAATTTTCCCCGGAATTTTAGAAAAAATTTTCAATTTTCTTTCAAAGTTCGTTATTCAAAACAAAGAATATCGTGTAAAATTTTCACACGAATCTTGAGAAAATTCTTTTTTTTAATCTTTCTAGACCACCTTTTTAATCTTTAAAAATTATTCGAATTTTTCGTGCATTTTTTTTTTAATTCTGCAAAATTAAAAAAATTTCCTTAAAATCTTTCAGATTCTTCTTCGACAATTTTATAAATATTTTGGAATGTTTTGATATCTTTTTAAATAATCTCTTAAAATTAATTTTCCGAAACAAGAAATCATTTTCATTTTTCCTATGAACCTAAATTTGTTTTCATTTTCGTGAAACCTTGAAAATCCTTTAAAAAAATTTACAATTAATAATTAATTAATAATTGATAATTAATTTTAAACCAAGAAAGATGACTTTTCAAGCAAAAAATATAACTTTTCTACAATGAAAAATGAATTTTCAATCCAAAAACACGAAATTAAAGAACAAATAGTTGAATTTTCAAAAAAATGGTTTGATATTAGGCAAAATAGTTGAACAACGAATGTTTAACAAAAGAGTTGAATTAACCAAAATAAGATGGATTTTCACCAAATTTTTTCAATCCTCAACCAAATCACATTAATTTTCAAACAAAGTCGAATTTTCTTCAAATCATTTGAATTTTCAATCAAAAAATATTGATTTCTAACAAAAAAGTTCATTTTCAAGTCAAACAGACGAGTCTTTCAGAAGACAGTTGAATTTTTAAAATAAAAGAAAATATTTTCAATAAATAAAGATAAATTTAGAATTTTCAAACAAAAACTTCAATTTTCTAACAAATTGTTGAATTTTCAAGCCAAAAAGAAGAAATTTTTGCAAAATAAAATTTCAACTGGAAATCGAATAGTACCATTTCAAGTTCAAAAAATATATTCTCAAGGAGAAGAGATGAATTTTAAAATCAAAAGGGCACATTTTCTACAGAAAAATTAAATTTCAACCCGGAAAGACAAGTTTTTTCGAAACAGTTAATTTTCAACTAAATACTTTAATTTTCTACCAAATTCTGGAATTTTCAAGCCAAAGAAATACATTTTCTACAAAACAATTTGAATTCTGATTTTCAAATGAAAAAAAATTAAATTCAAATTCAAATCAAATGAAAAACAAAACTAAGCCAAAATAAACCAAAAAATATTTTGGCTCGAAATTAGAAACAATTAGCTTTGACCAAAAAAGATAAATTTTCAAAAAATAGTTAAATCTTCACCGAAAAGAGACTAATATTATATTTGAAACAAGACAAAAATTCGACAAAATACATGCATCTTCAACTAGAAAAGATCAATTTTTAAGTTGAAATATCAACTTTTAACTGAAAATCCTCATACACTATGCACAAACACCTAAGTGGGCACAAAACAATGCACATCCAAAGAACGTCCTTGGGACGTTCCTAGGACGTCCTATGTCAGCACAATCAATGTTTGAAACATCCAGTGTCCCAAATATGTCATAAACACGTCATAGAGACATAGGACGTTCTAGGGACATCATTTGTACTGATATTAAACGTCTTAAGAGCATCTCTAGGAGGTCCAAAAGACATCTTCCGAAAGACGTCTTAGGGATGTTCCAAAAACATCTCTAGGACATTCGGAACATTATATTTTTCAACAACAAAATTGCTTATACTATTCTTTAAGCAATTGGAAAATTAAAAAAAGGAAGTATCTTCAAACCAGGAGGAACAAAATTCCATAAAGTGAATTCTCGTTTAATCTCTCGATTTCAAGTCCATTTATGTTTTACGAAATGGGCAGGCTAACCGCGATGTTATCTGGGATTGATTTCATAGAAATGCAATGTGTTCAAACTGATTGCACTCGCTAACCGGAAGACACAACGTGAATCATGTTACATCGAAGAAAGCACACAATTAAATATGGTTTCAATATGGTCTGCCTATGCGGTTAAAGATCGATTCAGGAATTTCTACAAATCCATATCAATTTCTACTATTGTTACATAACACTCAAGTAATTTTTATTAAATTTAGTAATTTTTCGAGACTGCAAATACATTTTTTTTAATTAGATGCCTTCAGTTCGTCTCCTGATGTTCACCTAACGTCCATGCATCTTGTTCAGAGGATATTTTTGTTTCGAGTACGTCCTTTCATCAATAAACAACTCAAAATAAAAACAAAACCATTAACATAACATCGCACCGGTTTGTACGATTAATCGATGCTACCAGCTATGAAATTCCGGCAAAAGAGATCCGAATATCGTGCTTGTACACTGCAGATCGATACCTGATAATAAACTTCAGCGGAACTGTTGTCGAGTTTACGCCCACTCGAAATGAGGATATTTAACATATTAATCGTTGCGTGAATTCAATTTCTCAACGAATTACATTTCAATTTTAGGGCCGGACATCTAAAATTATAAGATGCTTTATTTTATCGACTGCACTAAATTCCAAACTATAGCCCCCCATGATTAAAATACATTAAAAAACATAAAGATATTTGACTTTTTTCCTGCATCTTCTTTATTTCACTGCCTAAAATTGGACAAACACTTTTCAAAGAAGGTGTTGAGAAATGGGAAACGTTCAAACCTTTTGAGGAAGCAAGAAAGACAATAAAATCATTAGAATGCATCAATGATTGTTTTGGAAGAGATGCTACTCTTTGAACTAGTTTTAATGAATTCATCTCAAAGAGCAAGGAGAAGAAGCAGCTCACTGCATCGCCGAGGATCATCATAAAAAGTTTCCAGATGCAAGAAAAAAAAACTATAGGAAAAAGCAGCTTGAAATAGATTCAGAAAGTATGGAAGATCAATCTCTAAAGCCTAATGATGTGTATTTTATGAAAAACAATTGATAATCCAACAGTCGAAATTACAAAACATATTGCTTTTCACATGTTTCGATTGTTGAATGTTACTCAAACAGACGATACATATTGAATATCCGTTTGTCAATTGATACCTAACAAAGAAGAATACGATTGTATCAGATGATAAAATTTTCTTGCAACTAGTTTCAATAAAATCATCTCAAAGAGCAAAGTAAAGAAGCCACTCATTTCTTTAATGATCGAGGATCACCAGAAGCAGTTTCCAGATCCAAGAAATGAAACTATAGGAAAAAGCAGCTTAAAATGGATTCAGAAATTATGAAAGATCAATCTCTAAAGCCCTACGAGATGGACGCTATAAAAACAATTGCAAATCTAACATTGAAAATTACAAAACATATTGCGTTGCACATGTTTTAATTGTTGAATGTTGCTCAAACAGATAACAAATATTGAGTACCCGTTTATCAATTGATACCTAACAAAGAAGAACACGATTGTATCATCAAATTTGATGATAAAACGTTCTTGCAACTAGTTTCAATGAAATCATCTCAAAGAGCAAAGTAAAGAAGCAGCTCATTTCTCTAATCATCGAGGATCACCAAAAACGGTTTCCAAATCCAAAAAAAAAAACTATAGGGAAAAGCAGCTTAAAATAGATTCAGAAAGTATGGAAGATCAATCTCTAAAGCCTTATGAGATGCATTTTATAAAAAACAATTGAAATCTAAGATTCAAAGTGACAAAAAATATTGCGTATCACATGTTTTTGTTGCTGAATGTAACTCAAACAGACGATACATATTGAGTATCCGTTTATCAATTATTACCCAGCAAGAAGAATACGATTGTATCATCAAATTTGATGATAAAACGTTAGTTTGTATTTTCCACATTGTTGGTCATATGGTCAGATGATTTTAGCATTTATCTTCTCTACTGCAGCTTCCACGCCTCAAATTCATACAATAATCTTTTTTCATGATGAGCTTTCTCCAACAATCCTAATGAGGAACTTATCACTACTGACGCATTGATGATGATGCACACTGATGCTTTCAATAATTCAAGACCATATAATATCTACAGAAAAATGATCGTTTAGTGAGAAACTAAAACGAACGTTTTCATTTCATGGTGAACAGTGCTCAATTGGCCATGTTCACCCGAGATCGCTACATAATATCTGCTCGAGTACATTATTTCTAGCACTCGTGCAGCGTGTTAATTATCGACCAGGCATTACCGTGTTACTTTACTCCTCGAGCGTTAGTAACCCATACCGATAGCATGTTCTGATCTACAGCACGACTTTCTTTAGGGTATCTTCAATAATAATTTCCTTGTGTATTTAGTATTCACACTATTTGCTGATAATGCTCTTAATAGCAATTTAGCTCGAAAGCTGCTATTAGCCTCTCATAGCCTCTACTGTTAAAATTTAATTAGGGTTGCTTGATAGCCTGAAAAACGTGTAAAACTTGAATTTTATAACCAAGCAAAATAACAACCCGACAGTTCAATTTTGCAATTAGGTTGTTTTGAAATTAGAATTACGCAGCAGTCGTAAAGAAATAGTGATTCTACTAATTGGCTATACACTTTTTCCATGCAAGTTAATTAACAAGACAAAAGTAAAAATAAACTACCTAACGGAATATCAGCCTTAAAATTAAAAAGTCATATAATATTTATGGAATTCTGCTCCTTCACTTCTGAGAGTGAATCTAATTGTGCGTAACACCCTCCACTGTGGTTGTACTCGAGTGTGCCGAGGTCGTTCCACATATCAAATTTCCCTTACTTTCTACTCCTGTTTGCATCTTATTTTTATTTGTAGTAATCTACATTTCACAGTTGCCTCGCATTATCTCAAGACATGAAGGTCAAATGAACTAATCTGTGAAATTAATATTGCAAAAGAAAAGAACTGCAAGTGTAATATTGTCAAGTATTGTTACAAGGTTGATAAAGTGTCAGAGTTGTCAGAGTAGCTTAGAAGTTGGCTGTGGTCGTGACACCAGCCAGGGGCTTGATATCCTCATGGAATGGCGCACCTAGGCAGCTGGAAGTCAATTTATAAAGAATAAAGATGACATTCACAGCAGCTAGATTCTCTCTCTCGCTGCGTTAATTACAGAAACACTGACATTAGGTTCAGCCGCTAATATTATTTACTAGCCGCTCAGCTCAGGCGAAATGGTAGCCAGACACAATTCCTTGCTGGTCTGGTAATGACGGCTACCATCGCGAACTAACCTTATAATTACGCCTATATTCTATCATGCCCCGCTGATTGCAGGCAAATTTTCCACGAGTCTCGCTCCTCTTTCTTTGACAGACCACCCTGCCCTGTGAATTATATGTTTCATCTACATACGTTCATCTACATACTTAATAACAGAAACATGCAGCCTAATAATTCTAACAAGATTAATAAAGATATGGACCATATGGAAACTTTAGAAGAAACATAGAAAAAAAATTACTACCCATCAAACAAGAGGAACACATGAGTGTTAGATTGAATTACGATGTATTTTTAATGATTACAGGATAATGTTTATGAAAATATTGTGCACTATTTTATTTGGGACGATACTGTGAAAAATGTAAACAAGAACTTGATAACTCTGATTTAACATCATTACTAATCATGCTCATCTCAATGAATCAAAGAACTCAATTTTTTTGTCAATACTAAGAAAATTTTGCTCTAATAGGTGGATGTCCTCCAATTTACTAGTCTATGTCCTCCGATGGAGCAATATTATCTCAAATAGGTCCGGGGAATTTTCAAAAAGAATTCTGTTCTCTAACAGAAAATTTTCCGGCAAAA
Organism: Andricus quercusramuli; assembly: GCA_932178445.1. Classification (NCBI taxonomy): domain Eukaryota; kingdom Metazoa; phylum Arthropoda; class Insecta; order Hymenoptera; family Cynipidae; genus Andricus; species Andricus quercusramuli. The sequence goes on from CAKNXH010057862.1 coordinate 55,811, forward strand.
TTAAAAATCGACCAGGGGAATACCGGAAATTTATAATCATCTGGCGGATAGACATTCTGATTACTATTCCAAGAACAAATCATTTCTAAATAATATTGTTGAGAGCGTGTATGATTGAATGTGTCACATAAATATTACATTATCACACGAATATAAAACGTGAGATAAATGAAAATGTTTTGAATACATTGTAGAATGTAGAGGTTGGTAATTGGTTTGGAATTGACATTTTCTTGTTTCTTTCTCGTGTCGTAGCCGCCTTGCCACTGCATTCACACAATGCAATGGAAGGATAATTGATTTTAAAGTACTGCGTGAGATTTATTCGAGTATTTAGACAGACTCCTTTCGCGGCACAGCCAAGGATATTATCCCGTTAAGGTTGTAAGTCCAGCACACGACTTGGTCAATTTATAGATCCGAAGGTCGTCCGCGCGGGAAAATCAAAAGGAATCGAAACTGGATCATTGAAAAACAATTCTCCCTTGACAGGCGAGGGCTTTTAACGTTCTCTTTTCCCCATACGGGATCCGGCTGTTCCACGTTTACACGCATCAATGTGAGACTTGACTCTTATTTTTTCCTTCCGCTAATACCCTACTCAAAATCACACATTTGCAGATGACGCTTGACACAATTTCTTTTCCGAGATTGTCAATTCATGCTACTGTTTATCTACTGAGTTTATAAAAGCTCGAAACATTTCGAAATGAAGAAATCTGTAGGTACAGAATTATGCTAAACAGCTTTCATCAAATCAATTCAGAACAACTCAAGAGAGTGGAGTGCAGTTTGAAACGTACATAAATCATGATCGTCACTTCTTGTCAGTTCGAGAAGATTTCTTAAAGATCATCGAATCAGAAAGTCGATCTTGAACCTTGCAAGATGTTGATCAATCGATCCCTTGTAATGTGCAAACCTAGAGTTGGTGAAAGGTGGGAACAAAAGTCAGATTTGTTATTCTAAACATAGCAGCTGCGTCAATTTTTTTGACACAAGATTACCAGGTATTGTCTTGATTACGAAAATGTATCTGTACATACAAGCAACCATTTTTCTAAGGTGTTGTGAAAGATTCTAATTTTTGTTAGCAGTCTAGTTAAACGTTTGGTATTTTCCTAGTATGGTTCGAACCAACATAACGAAATCTAGGAAAAATTTTTAATGAGATGGAAAGCGAGTTCTAAGTTTATTGTGCTTAGCTAACTGGACGAATGCGATGCTCATGCCGTTTTAGTTCACAACTGCAACGTAACACGTGCTTTATTCGGTTCTATGGTTTACGAGTTCACTAGCAAAGGGAATCTTGTGAAATCATTTATCTTGGCGAATAGTTATTTTCTTCAAAATAGATGCAGGCAGTATAAGCAGAGAGTGAACAAAATGAATAATCATTTTTCCACAAGTTTAAATATGATGCGAAACATTGACTACAGAGTGATGATGGTGGATTGAATAATCAAAACATGACTACTGAGTTGTTCATGCATTTGTCCATCTGATGTCCGATTGAAGGAAAATACACTTCTATCGGTAACTTGTTGAAGTTCATAATCAATTCGAGAAGATGTTCAGGTGCTGACCAGGATAGTATCAACTGATGATGGTGATTAAATAATCAAAAGAGTGTTGATTACTGACCAGTAATGACAAGTAATGTCCGGACAGTAATGACAAGTAATCTGTTTTGATTAGTTAATCACCATCATCACTTGATACTACCCTGATCAACACCTGATCATCTTCTTGCATTGACTACAAACTTAATCAAGTAACTGCTAGAGGTGTGGCGTTTTCCTGTACTCGAAAGGAAAATTTCATGATCAATTTGTCTCCGAGTGTGAAGCCTCTATAAAGTATTTTCATCTTCCGCAATTTGCAGCTAATTTGGAATTTGAAAAAGCTTAAAAAATGTTAATTTCTTAGCTAATCGTTGCGAAATTCACACCTAGGGAGGATAACAGCCGTTTTCCTGAATGCCAACATAATCACGTAGGTTAACAAGCTCATTAAAAAATAATTTGTCAAGTTAGCGTCTCGTCGGGCGGCCCAAGAACGAAATAAGTCGAGGAATTCTCATTGCTGCCGTATAATCTAATCATAAGAATAAGAAGCGCCTCACGGTGCGGCGGCTCATTAACATGCATTCACACCGGAATATTTATCGCTTATGTTGCCGGGTAAGGATGCATTGCAATTCGCATTCTTCTAAGAGCGACCACACATCCAGATCCTAGATAAAGCCTGAAAAAGTGAAAATGTACGCACAGCGTCCTACACACTTTGCTTTGGTGGAGAAACATGCATCCCTGCAGGAGAATGAGCGCTATAATTCTACGAGCTATCAAGTAGCTGCTTTCGAACTTGGTGGATTAGTAATTCAGCGATCGGGATTCGCGATTTGCGATTTGCGTATGGAAAGGGACGCCTCGTTAAGCCAATGACATCACGAAAGGTAATGAGAAAAAGGCCTTGATGAATGGTCCAATTGATATTCCTATGAATATGTTTAATAGGGGAATATTTAAGCTTTGTTTTTTTTGTTTTTATTTTATCAACGACTTGAAAATGCATCAAGTATTCAATTTTTATACGTCTAGAATTATTTCTGTTTATATTACCATCATTGTACATTGTGCAATAATCTGCGACTGGAATAGGTGAATTTTCAGTTGAAAAATAAATTTTTCAAACGAAGACAAAGATTTTAAAACAAAATAGTTCAATTTTAAACCGGACAAATGAATTGTCACCACAAATGATGAATCTTCACCTGAATTATTTGAATTTTCAGTTTAAAAATCAATTTTCAACAAAGAACGATTTCTGACTAAAACAATTAAATTTTCCACGAAAGAAATGTTTCAACTATAATCATGAATCTTAAACCAGAAAATGACTTTTTAACAAAATTGAAGTTTCTAGAAAGAAACTGATTTTGAACCAAAAGATATTGAATTTTAAAAGAAATAAAGTTGAATTCAAACAAGGAAAACAAGCTTTCGACCAAATACATCAATTTTGAATCAAGAAGATAATTTTCTACCAAAAAGAACGAATTTTTAACAAAATACATGCACTTTTAACCAATAGTTGGATTTTCAACAAGAGAAGATAAATTTTTCTATCAAAAATGAAACAGTTGCATTAAAAATTTTTAAAATTATTTTAGAAATGAATTATCAAAAAAATAGTTAAATTTTCAAACAAAAAGATGAATTTTCAGCTAAATACTTAAACTTCGAACTAAAGGTTAAATTTTCAAACAAAAAAACTTATTTTTCTACACAAAAAAAAACGAAATTTCAAGATAATATATGAACTTTCAAATAAAAAAGTTAAATTTGCACCAAAAATGAAATAATTCAATGTTTTGTCGATGAAAATAACTTTCGCCCAGAAAAACGAATTTTCAAGAAAATAGTTGAATCTTCAACCAAGAATTTTAAGAAAAAAATTCTTATTTTGCTCGATCTTAATAAATTTTAGGAAACCTTTCTATTATTTTTAAAGATTTTTGAAGTTTCAGAAGATTTGAAAAGATTCTAAAATAGTTTAAATCTTGAAAAGGTTTCAAAACATTTTAGTCAAAATATTATTTTTTAAACGTCGTCAAAAGAATGAAACTTTTTAAGAATTTCATAAAGTTTTAAGTGGATAAAAAATTCTTCTTAAAATTTCTTAGTTTATTTTAATTGATTATTTATCTTGAAAAATAAATTTAAAGAAAAAATTCAAACCGATTTCAAAACATTTGAAATGATTTCCTGAAATTTTGGAAGAGAATGTAGAAGAGTTTAAAGCAACATTTTTTCCATTTTTAAAAATAATTCGAGTAGATTTTTGAAGATAACGAAATGAAATTTCAAAGCTTCTTATGGATTTTTAAAGATTTCAGAATAATAAACAATTTTCTCAAGATTCCTGGGAAAATTTAAAATGATTCGTTATTTAGAAAAATTAATTTCAAGAGAATATTTAAAAAGATTTAAAAGCATTTCAAAAAGTTTTCAAAATTTTCAAAAAAGAATCTGTAAGATTTTAAGGTAATTTTAGGAATAATTCAAGATTAGGAATATTTTTAAAATTTGAAAGATTTGAAAAAATTTCTAAAATATTCCTAAATTCTGCCATTTTTATCAATTTTTTTTTTAATTTCTTCAAGAAATATAGGAAAATAATAATTATATGACCTTGAAACAAAATAACAAATAAAAATTAAAAATAGTTATACGAAATTTTTATTTTGTATCAAATTTTATTTTTCCCCTCAAATTATAATTTGGTGTAAAATATTTTCCTTCATGACTGAACAATCTCTCTGGGTCGAAAATTCATCTTTTTGGTTTAAAAATGTATCACCTTTAATCGAAATTGCCTCTTTTTGCTAAAATTTTTTTTTTTTTTTTTTAAATTCAACAACTTAGTAGTTGAACGAATTTGTCAAAAAAATAATTTTTTCTGGTTGAAGATTCATTAAGGTTCCAAATACATTTTTTTTTAAAGGTAACTACATTGTTGAAAATTAGCCTTTTTTGGCAGGAAATGAATCTTCTGGGATAAAATGTCATCTTTTTGTTTAAAAATTCAACTATTTTTTTTATTTGAAATAAAATATTTTTTGATAGAAAAAATAAATTATGATATTTTTTTGTTAAGAATTCATATTTTTGGTTGAAAATTCCGCTATTTGCTTAGAAATGAACAATTTTGTTGAAATTCGGCTCTCCAACTGTGCTGCGCATGCGCTGCATCGGCAGTCTCATTGGCTCTAAATGGCGCGCTTTTTCGAAAATATAACATGTGCAAATCAATTTTTTATAATAAATCATTGTGGAAATAATAACAATTAATTTTCAGATCACAGAATAGGCTTTTTGAGTGCAAGATGAAATAATTATTTGTTTGTACTCTTTACAAATGAATTATTGTTTTTAAATTCAGAGAAAGAAATACCTTTCTTCACCAATGTAAATTTAAAATCATTCATAATATTTTTTTGTACTTTATGATTATTATTTATGGTGGAAAATTGATTTTCATATTTAATCATTTCAAATAAGCGCGCAATCGACATCCAATGATGCTGCTTGGGCGACGCATGCGCAGTTCGGTGGGGGAGCCGAATTGGGCGCAATTCGCATAATGATTGCGGATATTGATAAAAAAAATCAGGAATAATAGTTTGAATTTAGGGTAATAACGAACCGCCTTACCAAGCAAATTCTTAACCCACGTACCTTAATTTATTATTGAAAAATTAATTTTCCCTCAAAATTAGCATGATCGCGGAATAAAAAAAAAATCACGTGATTGGCGGCATCGAGCACTTATTGGAAATATATATGCGCCTGCTATTAATTTTGCAAGAAAATTACCTTTTCAATCATTAGTTAAGGTACGTGGGTTAGAATTTGCTTGGCCAGGCGGTTCGCTGGCTCTTTGACTATTAGTATCAAAGCAATTATTATTTCAAGTCTGATTTAAAAAACCAAATTAGCGTTTAAATCATTTCTACTTGTCCTCATTCAGAAAAGCAGAAACTAATTAAAGGCGGAGACATTGAGCTTGCTATTTAAACTTGAATGTGGAATAGATAGATAGTTAATACTCGTTTTTCCATAAGAGGCATTTCTAAAAATAGCTCTAACATGCGGCATATCAATGTGTCAAACTCCTGATAAATTCTTAGAAAATTCATTTAGAAATCATTAATAACAGTCCGAAGTTGTTTTTCAATTCAACTCAGGATACCAATTAAGCTAAATCCGGGATAAAAAAGGCCATAAGCGCACCAGTGCCAATAGTATAAAGCCTAGATTTTTTTTCTAGGATCTGGTTGGAGTATAATGGTAGGTACGAAATGAAAGGTATAAAATGGTAAGTACAGACAAGTATCATATATCACTGAAGTTTACAGGTAGGAACGTATGGTACGCTCTGGGGCAATTAATGGCAAATCCCTCCGCGTTTGCATGTCAAAGTCAGCAAAAAAGTATCGCTGCAACTAGAGTTTAATCGCTCGACAGACACGGTTGAGTATAAAATATTTTTTATTGTCTTGATGACAAGAGGCACAGGTTTGATGGATTTTTTTTCAAGCAAAAAGATGAATTTTTCAGAAGCAAAATTAATTTTAACAAGATTAATTTTCTGACCAAAGAGACGAATTTTTCACAAAATAGTTAAGCTTTTCCGCTATGAAGTTGAATATTTTTAAAAAAGGTGACTTTCCAGCCGGAAAAGAAGAATTTTCAACCAGAAAGTTAATTTTTAATCGAGAAAGGTTGAATTTAAAAAAAGTTGAATTTCAACCGAAAATACGAATTGTCAACAAAAAAGTTAATTTACGACGAAATAGTTAAAAAGTCAACTGAAATGATGAATCTTCAACAAAAAAGAAGGAATTTTGAATGAAATAGTTGAATCCTCAACCACAAAAAAATTCATTTTCCACAAAAAAAACGATTTTTAATCAAAATACATACATTTTTAACCAGGGAAGATTAATTTCTAACAAAAAATAAAATAGATCAATTTCCAGTGAAAATAATTAATTCTATATAAATGAAAAAAAAATAGTTTCTAGCGAAATGGTTCAAATTTACATTTACTTTAATTTTCCACCAATTACTTGAATTTTCAACTAAAGACTTAAAAACATAAATTTTCAACCAAAAAATGAATTTTGAACACATTAGTTGCACTCTTAACAAAATATTTAAATTTCCAATCAAACGATAGAATTTTGAACGAAAGAGATGAATTTTCAACTAAAACTGTGAATCTTTAACAATAACAAAATTATTTTTAACAAAATAGTTGAGCTGTCTCCTAAGAATGATATTTCAAATAACAACAAAAAAATGTTTATCTAATTTTTTAATTTTCAAACCGAAAAAGCGAATATTCTACAGAATATTAAAATTTTTAACCAAAACATATAAATTTTCAAAAAAAAAATGAATTTTCAATTAAAAAGGATCAGTTGAGTTCAAGAAAAAAAGAGAAAGTTGGAACATTTTCAATGAAAAATAGAATCGTGAAATTTTCAGTTCAAAAAAATAATATAGAAAAAATAATTTTCAAGCAGTTGACTTCAACTAAAAAAAAAACGAATTTTTAACAAAATGATTAATCCTTCAAGCTAAAAAGTCGAATATTTTTTAAAACAGTTGACTTGCAAACTTGAAAAGAAGAATTTTCAACAAGAAAGTTAAGTTGGAAACGTTTCAACGAAAAATAGAATTATGAAATTTTCAGTTTAAAAAAAAAACTAATTACCAAAGAAAAAAATTTTTCAAGCAGTTGAATTCAAATAAAAGTGACGACTTTTTAACAAAATAGTTGGATCCTTAACCAAAATGATGATTTCTCAACCAAATACATGAATTTTCTACATAAAAAATGGAATTGTCAAATTTTCAGTTCAAAAAACTAATTTAAAAAAAGAACTAATTTTCAATCGGTCAAAAAAAAATAATTTTTCAACAACAAAAAAACGAATTTTCAGCCAAAGAGATGAATCTTCAAATAATAAAAAGAATGTTTAACAAACTAGTGCAACTTTTGGCCAAATAGTTCAATTTTGTACAAAAAAGACGAATTTTAAACAAAATATATGAATTTTCAACTTAAAATGATGAATTTTCAACCAAAAATGGAATAGTTTAATTTTCAGTTAAAAATTAATTTTTAACATAAAAAGCGAATTTTCAATAAAATAGTTCAATCTTCAGCGAATGCAATACATTTTTAACGAAGTAAATCATCTGTGGACCAATCAGTTGAATTTTCAACAAAAAATATGAATTCTCAATCAAAAATTTAATAATTGAATTCTCAACTAAAAACTATTAATTTCCAGCAAAAAATAGAGTAGTTGTAACTTCAGCCAATAAAATTAGATTTTAATAGAGTAGATCGACTTTTACCCAAGAAGTTGAATTTTCGATAAAAAAGATGACTTTTAAAGAAAATAATTGAATTATCAACAAAACGAAGAAATTGTCAACCAAATATTAGAATTTTTGACCAAAAGAGATGAATTCCAAAACGAAAATTTAAGAGTAGACTTTTCGATCAAGAAGAATTAACTTTCAAAGAAAAATACTTGGATTTTCTTATTCGTGAATTCTTTAAAGAAGGGGAAAATGCGAGGAATAGGGAAAAGAGTGTGAAGTATTTTCTCTTGAAATGAACCAGTGAAATCGCACTGATCTCCAATGAAATCTCACTGGTTGGAACAGCCAGAAGTATTTCACTGAAAAAACCAGTGAGATTTTACTGGTTCACTCAGTGAAATTCCGTCACTGGTTTACTCAGTGAGGGTGACTGGTTACTCAGTATCAGTAGTAATCTGGCCACACGAGTTTTCCTCCGTCACTGGTTTAATCAGCCAAGTTCACTGTTTAGTCAGTATCAGTCTTCAGTTGGTCATACGCGTTGTCCTCCGTTACTGGTTTAGTCAGCCAGGTTCACTGGTTACTCAGTATCAGTAGTCATCTGGCCACACGTGTTGTCGTTTGTCACTGGTTTAGTCAGCCAAGTTCACTGGTTACTCAGCATCAGTAGTCATCTGGCCATACGTGTTGTCCTCCGTTACTGATTTAGTCAGTCAGGTTCACTGTTTAGTCAGTATCAGTCTTCACCTGGTCATACACGTTGTCCTCCGTCACTGATTTAGTCAGCCAGGTTCACTGGTCACTCAGTATCAGTCTTCATCATACTATACGCGTTATCGCCCGTCACTGGTTTAGTCAGCCAGGTTCACTGCTTATTCAGTATCAGTACTCTGGTCCACATGGAACGCTTAATCTCTGGTTGAATCTATAATCCGGAGTCACTGGTATATTCAGTAACGCTGCTTCGTTAAAGTCCCTTATTTTAGTAGAGTCACTTACTGGTTCACCCAGTCAATGTCGGGAAATGACTGGTTCACCAGTAACAATTCAAAATACTGATTAAAGCAGTAACAATTTCACTGATTCAGTTCAAGAGAGTGCTATACTTGATCTTCATAGTTTTCGCTTTATTTGCCCTAAATTTTCGCTTTCCCACCCTACAAAAGTTACATGCGTTCCCACTTGAGCCAGAAATGAGAGAAATTAATTTTTTTTTTTTAAGTCAAACATGCCGACAAACTATGGCTGTTCTCTCGATAGTAATCAGTCTCGGCCGACAAGCATTGCCGTCGAGTCTTTCACACGAGCGATCCTGGCCTTAGAAAAGAGGTTTAAGGTAAACGCACATGTGTACGATTAATCAAGCGGATATTAAGGTCGGATAACCGGTCCGAGACACTTGGCGCCAGCGGGTTGATATTTAGGATTATGATGCTTATTTTCAGCGAGTTACAAACAAATAGAAAGAGAAAGGGTGTTGAATAAAAAAAATTAGAAAATATATTATTTTTCTATCCTTGCCACATTTTACTCACCTACTTTAATAATAATCATAGATGAAAACGAGACTCACCTGGAACAAAAAAAGAAAATATTTTTGTAGTTTTTCATTTTTACAAAAATAATGTAATAATTATAAAATAACGGTAAGAGGCCACAGACTCATTTGCGAAATTCAAAATTGTTTCAATAGTAGTATATTTTTTGGAAGATTCTGCCCCCCGCACAGTGAGTTTTTAAAAAAAAAATTTTTTTGAAAATCCTGCTGACTGCTCAATTTTTGACAGATTTCAGTAATTTTTTTTTTTAAATACTCGTAACGAATTATAATTTCATGTAGGACTGCTACTTTTTTTAGTTTTCTGCAACAAAATAACCTAAAAAAATATGAAGTTGCCAAGGCAGCTGAACCACGAAATTTCGAAACTTTTAAAACCATGAAATCGATAATATCTTTACACACAAACCTCAAACTCACAAGCCTCAAACCCATGAACCTCAAACCCACGAACCTCAAACGCACAAACCTCAAACCTTCAACCCTCAAAAATATACCTCAAACCTCCAAACCTCAAACGCACAAACCGCAAATCCACAAACAAAAATCCCTCAAGCCCATAAACCTACAATGCTGAAACTCAGAAATCCATAAACCTAAAATCCCAAACCCACAAACCTCAAACACATAAACCTAAAACCCAAAACCCACAAATCTCCAACACATGAATCTAAAACCAAAACTCCACAAGCCCATCAACAGCAAACCCACAAACCTCCAACCCAAACAACCCACAAACTTCAAACCAACAAACCTCAAACGTACAAACCTCAAACCTTGAACCCATAAAAAATATACCTCAAACGCACAAACCTAAAAACGCCAAACCCGTAAACCCACAAACCTCAAATCCACAAACATAA
>CAKNXH010057862.1:72846-83941 GCA_932178445.1 Andricus quercusramuli
AAGAAGATACAACAATACATCAAACCAACTATACAAATGGGTTCTTTCTAAGGAAAATGGACCAGTATACCAATAAAATCCAACATCTTCTAACTAAATTATCACCTGGTCAATATCAATTACCATCAGCTAATCACACAACACGGTTGGAAGAAGATACAATGTAACCAACTATACAGATGTTGTGCACTAGTATACCAAACATCTAGATGCTAAGGATAAACATTCATTTTTCTCCGTGTGATATTGCGTACTCAATTAGATTATCAGGAAACATTCAAATATAAATTCAATTGAGTAAAAGATAAACTGTCATGTGAGAAACTTTGACCCTAGAATCTCGGTGCTAAAATGGAAGGAAAATTGTCTATTCTATGCAAAGAAGTCATCGTGTTGTGCGTACTATCCGTTACTGAATGAGATTTTGCGACTCGTTACTTTGATCAAAACTTAGATTCTCCTTTTATTGGCTACGTTTGAGGCAGGAGACGAAGTTTCGAAGTTGGGAATAGGAAAAAGGTAAAAGACATCAGAACATTAAACGGTAAATACCTATTATAGGCTCGCCGTGCGTCGGATCAGTCCTTAAATGTAAAATCGCGTACCTTGCAAACACCAGTTCGATTTTCCATAGAATAGTCCGAGACTCCAGAAGTTATGTGTAAAAATACCAGGTAATTAACCCATAAAGCAAGACAATCGCTGGTGATCTCCTTCGCTTGTCTGGGAGCGTAGCGCGCGCGCCTGAGTTCGGATCTGAATATTTTTGCAATATAGTCGTGGCCTGGGAGTTCCCTCGGAGAACAGTTCATATAATGTAGAATTCTACCGTTTACGGAGGGCGTGGAATTTTAAACGCTGGCGACGGTCCGACACGAACGACTTGACCGGCATTGCTGGCATTCGAGTTCAAAGTTACAACATGGGAATCGTGAAACAAGAGTATGCAGCGTAGGAAATTCAAAATTCACTGGACAAAGCTATTGTCTGTAAAGGTGGCTACAAAATGTTATTTTCGTGACTTCACCATTCCCAGTGGGAGAAAAAATTGAGGATGTCCTAGAGAGGTCTTCAGGACATCCCTGAAATATTTGTTTTAGGACAAGTTTTTGAGAAGATCCTAGGACGTCCTATGTCAGCCCAATCAATGCCGCGAGAACATTCTATGTCTTTAAGACACCTTTAGGATATCTTTAGGACATTGAACGTCTTCGAATTGTTGATTGGGCTGACATAGGACGTCCTAGGAACGTTCCAAAAACGTTTTAGGGATGATCAAAGAAATGATGAAAAGGTACGTGGGTTAGAGATTGCAGATGGGAAGGTTGTTATAGCAGAGTCCACCGAAGGCTTATTATATTAAAAGATTTCAAAACAGTTCGAAGATTTGAAACTATCTCAAAAGGATTCCAAACATTTCAGAAGATTTTGAAAGATTTCAGATTTCGAGTAATTCAATAACTTCAACGAATACAAAAGATTTCACAAACAAAGATTTGAGGACTACATTAAAAAGATTTCACAAAAATTTTCCAAAGATTTCGAACATTTCATAAAGATTTCAAGGAGATTTTAAAACATTCAAAATATTTCGAGAATTTGCAAGATTTTTAAAAGGATATAGTAAAACAAATTTCAAAACATTTCATAGATTTGAAACGATTCCAAAATTTTTTAGAAGATTTCACAAAGATTTGAAATATTTTAATCATTTCAAATTGATACAAAAGATTTCAGAAAAATTCCACAAATATTTTTAAGATTTCCTCAACAATTTATAAAGATTTTAAAAGAATACAATAATTTTAAAGATTTTAACAAGGGTACAGGTTTCAAAGATTTTAAAACATTCCTAACATTTTAAACAATTAAAACATTTTTTAAAGGATTTCAAAAGATTTTGCAAAGATTTCAGATATTTTAGGGACTTTAAATGGATACAAAAATTTTCACAAATATTTCAGAGAATTATTAGGGATTTCAAAACATTTCGAGAATTTTAAAGATTTTAACAAGGGTGCAGTACAACAGACTTCAAAGATCTTTATCGATTTCAAATTTTTTCATAAGATTTCACAAAGATTTCAAATATTTCAGTAATTTCAAAAGCGTATGAAAGATTTCACAAATATTTCAAAGAATTCATAACAATTTCAAAATATTTCCGGAATTTCAAAGATTTCAATGATTTTACAAAAATTTAAAAAGATTCAAAGATTCAAAGGTTTCGCAGAAATTTCAAGATTTCACAAAGATTTCAAAGATTTCAAAGATTTCAAAGACTTTACCAGAATTAAAAAATTTCCTCAAAGATTTCATAAAGACAACTTATGTTCGAAAAAAGGTAAGAATTAATTTATTTATGGTTCTGCTTTCTTTAGAAATTGTTGGCCAATAAAAAATGTAATGGCTCGTTTTTTTACATATATAACAAACTGTGATTTCATTATTATTTGATGTAAAAAAAATAAGACCTGGAAAAACTTGATTTCTTGACCTGTAAAACCTGAAAAAAACCTTGAATTTCGTTTCGAATAATCTGGAACGGAGGTGTCAATCTCGGGACTGGAAAGGTACGTGGGTTAGCATTTTCAGATAACAAGGTTGTTACAGCAGAGTCCATCGAAGGCTTGCAGAGAATGTTAAGCAGACTGAATACTAGCATGAAGAACATGGGTCTTAAGATTAACAAAAAAAAAAAAATTATAATATTCAAAGGAAGGGGTGAGAAAACAGTTGGACACTGTTTAAGCAGAACCACTGATAACCCGCAGCTGTATCCGAATTGATTAAAAGTACTCGTATTTTCTTCGACGTTTGGCCAGGGGTGAGGAAAACTGCAGAAAACCACCTCCCGAGTTCAGCCGATTTTTCGAAAGTCAAGTGAGAGGGTATTATTTCCGTAATTTCTTGATGAATAAATATTTTGTGGATTTTTGACACACAAATTGAGTTCCTAGAACATCTGTTTGTCCAAAGAGAGGTGAGAGAATGATAAAAGTAATATTTCTATTGTTACAATCGTGGCGCTAATCTTCTTGCTCGCAAGAACAATGCGGAGCATACGTGTGGCACTGAGGCAAGATCGAAATAAAATGGTCTTCTGAAGTCGGAACAATTTTCTGAAGTCGATAAAATCTAAATGCGTCGCTATATGGGACCGACAGGGACACTCGGCTAGCAAACGGACAACAGCCGTAACGATGTGCCGTAGATTACCTTTATTTGCATTTCTCGACGTATACTGCAACCCGCTGCAACACTGCTGATAATTATTGTCTATGAGTGAGCATACGGTTACTTGTATGAAAGAACGCATTACGTAGAACGCCACGAGGCATTCTCAAGAGGATGGAGACGTTTCTCAGCTGGTTTTGTACGGCACGAGGGACCGTAAATCCCAACGATAATAGTCCGGCAAAAAAGTTCGAAAAAACTCGTATTTTCATATTGATGGTATATGTAAAGCTCTTCGCCTGGGGTGATTGCTAGAGATTGATCAGCGACCTGTGTCACACAGGAAGTCAAAATTGATATCAATATACACAAATTAATTTTATACCAAAAGGGATGAATCTTCAAGCCGGAAAGTCGAATTTTTTAGAGAATTTTGATTTTAAAACCGAAAAGATGAATTTTTAACCAAGAAAGAAGATTCTTCAAACCAAATAGTTTAACATTCAAGAAGAGATGAATTTTCAGCCAAGAACTATTCTACCGATAGAGATGAATTTTCAATCCAAAAGGACGAATTTTCGATCTGGAAAGGTGAATTTTTGACTGGACCGAAAAGGTACGTGGGTTATCGTTAGCAGATTATAAGATTGTTACGGCACTGTCCATCGAAGGATTGCAGAGAATGTTGAGCAGACTGAACACAAGCATAAAGAACATGGGTCTTAAGATTAACGAAAATAAAACAAAAATTATGATATTTAAAGGAAGTGATGAGAAAAATATATGAGCAAGAAAGAAGATTCTTCAAACTAAATAATTTATTTTCAAGAAAAGATGAATTTGCAGCCAAGAACTATTCTACCTATAAAGATGAATTTTCAATCCAAAAGAAGAATTTTCGATTCGAAAAGATGTATTTTTGACGGGTCCAAAAAGGTACGTGGGTTAGCGTTTATGGATGATAAGGTTGTTACGGAAGAGTCCATCGAATGCTTGCGGAGAATGTTGAGCAGACTAAAGACTAGCAAACCAAATAGTTTAACTTTCAAGAAAAGAAAATTTTCGATCCGAAAAGATGAATTTTTGACGAAACAGTGGAATTTTCAACAAATAATTAAACATTTAGCAAAATAGTAAAATGACTTCTCATTCAAAAGGAAGGAATCTTTTATCCAAAAAGTGGAATCTGCAACAAAAAAATTACATTTTCGACCCGAAAATTTGAATTTTTTATTAATTAATTGATTTGCCAACCAAATGGTTGAATTTTCAACTAAAATTATAAATCTTAGGGGAAAAAAATGTCAACAAAGCAGTTTAAATTTCCACCAAGTGAATGAATTTTCAATTGAAAAAGATAAATTTTCAATGAAGCAGGTGAAGTATTAATTGAAAAAAAAAATTAATTTTCAATAAAAAATGTAATAGCTGATATTTCTACCAACAAACATGAATTTTCAAAACAAAAAGACGAATTTTTTAACGAAAAAGTTGAATTTTCAATCAAGAGAGATTTTTCAGTCTAGAGAGAAAAAAATGTTAACCAAATTGTTGAATTTTTAAGTCAAAAAAGTTGATTATGTACAGAACAGTTGAATATTCAACCGAATATATAAATTTTCTCCCGTAAAGTTCATTTTCAAACAAAAATTTAAATTTTCTACCAAAATATCTAACAAAATTTTCAAAAGAACCGTTGAATTTTCAACTAGAAACTATCAATTTTAAATCAATAACGGAATAGTTGAATTTTGAGTTAAGAAAATGAATTTTAAACCAAAAAAGATGAATTTAAATATTATTTCATTGTTATTTGATGTAAAAGAAGAAGACCTGGAAAAACTTGATTTCTTGAACTGTAAAATCTAAAGAAGACCTTGAATTTTGTTTCGAAGAATCTGGAACGAAGGTGTCAATCTCGGGACCGGAAAGGTACGTGGGTTAGCGTTTTCAGATAACAAGGTTGTTACGGCAGAGACCATCGAAGGCTTGTAAAATAAAAAAAAAAATAAATAAAAATAAAGTAAAATAAAATATTTAGTGTGAAAATTCATGTATTTCATTAAAAATTTCTCTTTTTAGGTCAAATATTAATCTTCATGTTTGAAAATCCAAGTATTTTGTTAAAAACGCATCTGTTTTTAAAAAAATTTATTTTTGTGCGTAAAATATTCAACTAAGTTGGAAAATTCAACTATTTGGTTGATAATCAAATTTTTCGTGTTAAAAATTCATTTTTTTAATAGAAAATTAATCTTCCTGGTTTAAAATTGATTTGTTATTGACAATTCAGATTCTTGGTTGAAAGTTGAAGTACTATGTTAGAAATTTACTTTGCTTGCTCGAAACGCATCATTTCAGTTCAAAATTTATCTCTTTGGTTGAAAATTAACCAATTTTTTCGAAAGTCCATTTTTCTGTAAAAACTAAATCCTTTCTGCTGAAAATATAATTATTCCATTTTTGGTTGAAAATTTATCTTTTCAACTTGAAAATTCAACTACTTAGTTGAAAATCCATATATTTTGTTCAAAATTCGTCTTTTTCACTTGAAAATTAATCTTCTTGGTTGGTAATTTATGTTTTCGGTTGAAAGCTCAAACATTTGATCAAAAATTTAGATATTTTGTTGAAAAATGAAAAGTTTTCTGAAAAATGAACCTCTTTTGGTGTAATCCATCTGCGCTGGACCCCATTTTTATGACTTGTTTCTTCCTCGGAAAGGTATTTTATAGAAGAACTAAAAAGCGGCCTTAGCAATGAAATCCATTAGTTTAATCTAAATATCAGTAAAATCGTTTACGCTTTGAGTTGTGCTTTATCATGTTTTGCAATGTCTAGACATTCCTTCGCGTGGAGCGCGTGACAGAGGTTTTTAGCCAGTCGCAAGATACGTGCAGTCGCAAATCCCCCAGGACTGAAGCTGGTGTAAGCAAGTACCTTTTATGCAACAAACATTTAATGAAAAACATTACTTCGTAGTTAATTGCTTCTTCTTTTCGTTAGATGTGTTTAAAGGCCAGCGTGACTTGTTAGCGAGTTCTTTTAAATTTACACCTGTAAGGTAAGAAGTACAATGATTGACGGTTCCTAGCAGATGATGTGACAGTGATCGACAGTTTAGTACCAACAAAGTAGCACTGACTGACAATTTGGTTTTCGTAAAAACATTCTTATTTTGAAAGCTAGTAATTATTTCAAATCAGAAGTTTTTCATATACTCTGCATCCTTTCCCGAGAGCTAGCATTACTCTCCGAGAGGTAATAATGTCCTTGGAAAGTATTCCAGCGCTGAGTATGTATTTGGTAATTGACTTAGTAAAATAAACACGGAACTGAAATCTGCAGCGAGTTTCTTAACTGGGGCGCGCGTATACGCATGCCAGATCGCATATTCTCCTTTCACGTTCTGTCTGCTTTATTCCAGTATCTATAGTAGCCTTAATATTTGTCGCTTATTTTGCAATGTTCCTGAATATGCAGAGGTGGAGCAACAATATGTTTTCAACAATATGTTATAATTGGGTATAAATTCGAAGATATTTTCAATTTCGAGGTTTTGGTCAGGCTGAGAGAATGAAAACCGAAAAGGTACGTGGGTTAGGGTTTGCAGATGATAAGGTTGTTATGACAACGTCCATCGAATTCTTGCGGAGAATGTTAAGCAGACTGAATACTATCATGAAAAACATACGCCTCAAGATTGACGCGAATAAAACAAAAATTATGACATTTAAAGGAAGGACAAGTTGATAATTTTTTGTTTCCTGGAAGTTTATTCACTACAGATGTGTAGAGGAAACACTGTTTCACAAGTATGGGAGAAATTAGTTAAGATTGTTTAATCATGCGGAGAAGATGAAAGGGATTGACGAAATAAGCCCGGAAGATCATGTGCTGATCAGATTTGTAGCTTGAGACACATAACAGAGAAAAGTTTTAAAGTAAACGAAAAAGTGATAACTGAATGATTGGTTTGCTATCAGGTAGGATGTTAGGCAATTATGTGTTATGTCCTCTCCACTCTTTATTATATTCATAGATAAGTCTCTAAGAATATCCCTCCTCGACGAAGGTGTCGATCTCGGGACCGAAAAGGTACGTGGGTTAGAGTTTGCAGATGATAAGGTTCTTACAGCAGAGACCACTCCCGCTGGACCACATTTATACGAGTTCTTTCCCCCTCATTAATTTCTGAAGACACGACCTTGTGCTTCAAGATCAGCGATTGTCGCTACTTTTTCGCTGCATCCAATCCAAGCCCCGAGTCGCTGAGTCGCCAAGACGCTAATGATACCTCGCGGACGTATTGTAATTAGTTCATTAGTCATGATCGCTTAATAACAAATGCGCACCTTGGTTACGCGTATAGGTACTTATAAATCACACGATTCACAGACGGACATAATGATCGTGCGGCATTCGCGCTAATTCGCGAGAGCAGCCTCGCGGTGAGAAGTCGCCAGCTACCAGCGCAGCGCACCGCTTGTATTGAGCGGATATATCGTCGCTGTGTACCTACATGGTAGATAGTGAGGACTGAGGATATACTAGCAACCGGATCGAGGCTCGTGGGAAGTGCTCATGCCCATGCCCGATTGCCCGATTGCCCGCACCCCAGAGCAGAACGCGCCGCGCCGCGCCGTAATCACGAGGTCCAGCAGTAATGATAACTATCTGTCGTAATTGTAAATTCGTTACGCCGTCGATAAAGGTTATTCGCAAGTCATTACTCCGATTTCCCATTACCCAGCCATAATACGACTATTGAGTATGATATACTTGGACGACCGCCAACTCCATTAGCTGCGACCAATGCACCTTCCTCGATCCATTTTATTCACTATTATACTAGTCTAATTGTAAGAAAAGAAAAGCGACAGCTGTACTGAGTGGTGATTCTTGATTCGCTCAGGAGTTTTGGTTTTCTGCAGTTTTCCACTCCTCTCGCCAAATTTTCAAGCGAATGCGCGCGCTTCTAATGAAAATCTGATTGAAAGAAGATGTTTAAGGGAAAACAGGTCTCGAGCTCATGATACTATTACCACATTTTTTACGATGCAACTATTTTACTACAATTAAAACAAAATGACACCAGTGGCACTAATTGATCGCTAATGCGACTATTTTTCCACGTTTCCTTTAAACATATTTTCAAGTTCTTCGACGATTGGCTGAAATAACATAGCCGGGGGATATCAAAGATATCAAAAGTAGAAAATTAATCCTCTTGCTTACAAATTTATTGTTGTAGTTGAAAATTAAACGATTTTGGCAAAAAATCCAATTTTGGTAACAAATTTAACGATTTTGTTGAAAAATCTTTTTCCTTTGGTTGAAAATTGATTCTTTCAACTGAAAATTAAACTATGCAATTTTTTATTGTAAATCTATCACTTTTTAAAAATGTATCTATTTTGTTAAAAATTAGTTTTTTGGTATAAAAAAACTCTTCTATTTTGAAAATTCAACTATTTGTTTGAAAATTTATATATTTTATTGAAAATTTGTTCTTCCAATGGAAAATCAGTCTTCTTGCATAAAAATTTGTATTTCTGGTTGGAAATGAAACTATTATGGTGGATACTCTAATCGTTTTGTTGAAAATTCCCTTTTTTATAAATCCATTGATTTAAGGGACAATTTAACTATTCAATTTTTAGTTGAATATTTATCTGCTTTAATTGTAAATCTATATATTATGTTAAAAAATGAACTTTTTTTGGTTTAAAGTCGAACTACTTTGTTAAAAATTAATTTTTTATCTAAAAACACATTAGTTTAGTAGAAAGTTCAACTTCTTGATTGGAAATTGAACTATTTTTCTAAAAATTGTTTTTTTTTTGTGAAAACTTAACTTAAAAAATTCTGAATATAATTATTCCATTTTTGATTAAAAATTGATCTTTTTTAACTGAAAATTCAATTATTTGTTTAAAACATTATCTTTTCATTGAAAATTTAACTACCTTGTTAAAACTTTAACTACTTTGCTGAAAGTTATATTTTCAGGTTGAACATTCTTGATTTTATTTGAAAATGGTGAAAATGATGAAGTAAAAAAATGATGTGAATAATGAAATTTTTTTTGTTGAAAATTAATTACTTTAACTGAAAACTCAAGTATTTCTTTTCTAGTCAAAATTTGTCTTTCTCAGTTAGAAATTCATGTCCTTTGTTGAAATTTCGTTTTTTTTTTGTAAGAAATTAAGACTCATGATTGAAAATTCATTTTAACATCCAAGAAATTTAACGAGATTTGAAAACTGTCAAGGGTTTTCAAAAGATTCCGCATGCTTTTACAACATTTGAAAGGATTTGAAAAAGATAATGAAATTTCGAGGGATTTCGTCAGAATTCGTGGATTTTAGAGATTTCAGGGATTTGAGATTTGAAGGGATTTCACCAGATTTGAGTGATTTATAGGATTTTGAAAAATATAAGATTTCTCGAGATTTCTACATATTTTAAGGGGATTAAAAATATTGAAAAGTTTCCAAGAATATTTTAGATGATTGTATCAACAATAGACATCCGGGTATTTAAACGGATTTCCAAGTTCTTAGGATATTAAAAAAAAATTCGAAAATATTTCACAATTTTACACATCTTACAACACTTACGAATAGAGATAAAATATTTCCTCTATATTTTTCATAAGTCCAGAACCAAAGAACGTTTTTATTTTTTTTAGGGGCCATTTTAAAGTGGAGACTTTAGTCTTCATTTTGCTTGACTTTCAAGCTATTGCCATCACCTTGCTAGATTTGACGAGTAGTTGAATTTGAATCACGAAAATTTGAAAAGACCGGAAATTAGAATGGGCTTTCTCACTCACAAAGACAGTTTTTAATAATCAAAAATTGTTTAAATATAGCTTACTTGACGCAGAATTTAATTACCTTTCTAGCTCCTTTTTTTAAATTATCCTATCTACTTTTTTTCCAGAGATATCCTGTAAAAAGTAGGACCCTCATAGAGTAGGACCCGTCGGGTCGGAGCTCGTCGCAACGAAATCATTGGAGGAAAGTAGTCCCCACTCCTAAATTTCTGCACCAGCCATGATAGGTCGGCGCACGCGCACATGGTTGTAGCCCTATGCGTCACTACCAATAGGCGTAGCTAAGATTCGTTTCTACGACCTGCGTGATCGTAAGTGGGGACCGGGTCCGACGAGTCCTACTGCTCTCCTCGACGAATCTCAGCCAATCGTGATAGGTAGGCGCACGCGCACAGGGTCGTAGCTCCATACGTCACTACCAATACGCGTAGGATTCGTTTCTACGACCTGCGTGATCGTAAGTGGGGACCGAGTCCGACGAGTCCTACTGTACTCCTGTACTGTAGATAATTTCCTATTTCTATGTAGTTATCCCTATTTTTTTCCAAGCAGATAGCCTGGAAGAATATGATTTCTTCAGAATCGATTCTTTGGCCAAATAAGGGTAGTAAGCTAAACCGGAACTCGGCAGGGAAGAACAATCGTAGTTGCATCCGGTTCGGCCTATAACTGGGATGAGTTTGTCCATCGGAGAATCGCATATAAGGCGTTCTAAGGATTCAAGTGAAGATCATACAGGCTTTATATGCAGCGCATTATTATTCGTTCTTATCTTATCGAGATCATAGAGTAGGACCCGTCGGAACCGAACTCGTCGCATCCAATCCCCACTCTAAACTTCTCAGCCAATCGTGATAGGTAGGCGCGCGCGCACAGGGTCGTAGCTCCATACGTCACTACCAATCGGCGTGGCTGAG
Source organism: Andricus quercusramuli (assembly GCA_932178445.1). Taxonomy (NCBI): domain Eukaryota; kingdom Metazoa; phylum Arthropoda; class Insecta; order Hymenoptera; family Cynipidae; genus Andricus; species Andricus quercusramuli. The sequence goes on from CAKNXH010057862.1 coordinate 83,782, forward strand.
ATTCGTTTCTACGACCTGCGTGATCGTAAGTGGGGACCCCGGTCCGACGAGTCCTACTCTACTCCTGTACTGTAGATAATTTCCTATTGCTATATAGTTATCCCTATTTTTTTCAAGCAGATAGCCTGGAAGAATATGATTTCTTCAGAATCGATTCTTT
>CAKNXH010057863.1:4323-42205 GCA_932178445.1 Andricus quercusramuli
AAGAAAATTATTCATGATAAAATGGATTTCTGTTCGATCTTAATTTTTAATCTAGTATTTATAACGACCCTTCTACCATACGTTCGAACGCGGACTTCCGCTCCATGTGGGACTCTGAAGCCCCACTTGAATGCATCACCCCGCGTTCGACTTAGGGGGGAGGTGTCACGTCCCGTGACGTATATATATGTTAATATATTTATTCATATAATTATATATTTGCATGCTTATACTAATAAGTACTTAATAAATACCGAGCGAATATCGTGCACTGTGTAGTGCAGCTATATATATATATATATATATATATATATATATATATATATATATATAGTCAGCACGCTGTACACTGTAAGATATAGCTATATATATGTCCGGCACGAGAGCAGACTAGGTATAGAATATAGACTATAGTAAGAACATTGTAATTCGTAGCGTTCACTGTCTAACCATAGACGCATAGAGCAGGCCTGCCCAAGCTGGGGAAAACTGCTCATTCACCACATGTTCGAGTTCCACCACCACGTCCCTCTTCTCAGGTCAAGAGGCTTGCGGGGTGGTCGCTCTCGTGAAGTTGAATGAGTAGAGGTCGGTGGTGGTGTTAAATTCCCATCTGGCAAATGAGCAGTTTTACCCAGCTTGGGCAGGCCTGGCATAGAGTATAGGGCCCAAAAGCACGTGGAAACTGGAGGACATAGCTATAGATATACTGAAAACATTACAACCCGTATAGTATATCTATATATATATATATATATATATATACGTGACGTACGCGTATACAGGATCGTTGCAGCATGCACAAACGTAGCCATAGGCCCTATAAAAAGTGAATGGACCAGCATGGGTCAGTCAAAAAATTAGAAGTTACAGTTCCGTACAACTCTTCTCTATTTCCTACGGTTTTCCCCGATTCGACTGTCCAGTGTCTAGTGTGTCAAACCGGTATCCTTCGCGTGTTAGTGTGTGCCCTTGTGTCAAGTGTTGTGCACCGGGAAACCCGAATCTGGGATTTCCCATCTTGGATTACTTCGTACCCATTCAACCCTGAATTGGAACCCTTATTGTTTACATCAAGGTGCACAACCCCTTTCTTTCACACCACTACACGGAGACCATCTAGATATCATTTGATTCTTCAATCGAATCAATAAACCGGTAAGTTCTAATTTTAATAAATCCAATTTCATTATCTAACTCCTTTTGGGCCATAATACATGAGTCTCCTTTATTTTAAAGGTCCTGGCCAAGGATTAGAGTGTCTACATGCCTTCCTTCAGTTTCTTGTGCTAAAGCCTTAATAAACAATACGTTTCAAGTGTAATTGATTATAATAAATTGTTTAAACTAATCTATATTTATTTATTGGCTACTCTTTCCTCTTCCCTGTGCGAGATCTTCGATCTCAACTAAAACGAGGAACCTAATTAAAAAGGAAAGTATTTTACGTTTTCCATGACGTAACACTGTAATACGATTTCAATGTTTAAAATTGCACAATTACAAGTTTTCTATGCAAAATTGCTTTATATTTACATCTAAAGTTATTACATTTCAAACTAAATATCAAGGCTTTTGAAATTGAAAAATGTTAAGCTTTTTATTTCGAAAGTACTTTATTATTTACATCTAAAATTATTAAATTTAAAAAAGACTATCAATGCTCCCAATGTAAAATTTGAAAGATTTAATAACAAAGTTTTCCTGATATTTTAAATATTTGAAGTTAAATCTGCAACATTAAAAAATTTAAAACCTCCAAAAATTAAGAAATTTCTAATCAAAGCTTTTGCGGATTTAAACTTTTGAAGCAAAAAACTTTAGTTTCAAGGCCTCAAAGATTAAACTGTTTTGGAATTGCGCATTCAAAACTATAATTTTGAATTGAAATTATAGAAATTTACAAGATGACAAATATATTATTAATAAGTATCATATAACGTAGTATCAAATGCCATTCAAAGTGATTAGATTTTTTTACTAGAAAATGTGATTCTTGTAAAAAAATCACTTTCATTTTCGCCGTTAAAAATTTCACAATTTTAAATATTGCGAGAAATATTTTGAACCATTAAAGTTTAATTATTTTAAACGCTTTGAAATTTACATGTTTTCTAACTGGAAACTTCCAAAATTAATTAATACAAACTTGAAGCGTTCAAAATTAAACAAGTCCAAACTTCGTTAGAAAATTGAAGAATTCTTACATTAGGATCTCGAAACTAGTCGTTAAAAATAATCAATTTTTAAATTCTGCATCACGATTTTCAAATTCAATTACTTTTATGTAAAGTGAAAAATTAATAACTCAGCGTGTCTACTCAAATCCTGGAAAACAATCTCTGACAATTCCAAGTTGGTCCAGGTATAATTTTTTATTTCAGCGAGCTGAATATCTAAGTGTGTAAAAACAAAGAATTTGTTCCTGAAGTCATGAATTAAAATACATTTTTTTTTTAATTTCTATTTTATCTTCTTATAATCAAAATTCAGTGCATATATAACAAATTTGCGAGTAAAAATATTGAATTTTCAACCAAATAGATGAATTTTAGCCAAATACCTGACATTTCTACAAAAAAAACGACTTTCCAACCAAATAGTTGAATTTTCAACTAAGAAAAAGTTTCAACAAAAAATGAAACAGTTAAATTTTCAGTTAAGAAGATTAGTTTTCAATCTAAAATAAAAACGAATTTCCAACAAAACGATTACATTTTCAAGCTAAGTGATGAATTTTCAATTAAACTAATGATTCTTTACCTGGAATAGTTGAATTTTCAACCAAGAAGGTGAATTTCCAACCAAGAAGATTAATTTTCTACCAAACAAGACGAGTTTTCAACTAAATACATGAATATTCAACTAAAATGGGTGAATTTTCAACTAAAAAAGATTAATTTTAAAACAAAAATTTAATAGTTCAATTGTCCTTGAAAAAACAAAATTTTTCACCAAAGAGACAGATTTTCAAATAAAATTATGAAATGTGCAACAGGATTAGTAACATTTTCAGTTGAAAAAAATTAATTTTCAATACAAATTTCTTTTTAACAAAATGGAGATGAATATTTGACTAAAATGCTTAATCTTCAACAAAAGAAAAGTGCATTTTTAATAAATAATCTTATATTTCAACAAAGTACAGTTCATAGTTGAATTTAAAAAAGGATGAATATCCACAAAAAATATAACAATTGATATTTCAACTAAAAAATACTTTTATTTTAAATCAAAAACAATTTAATTCAAAGCATAAAATATGAACTCTCAACGAAAAATATAATAGTTGATACATCAAGCAAAACAAGATTTTATTTTGAATAACAACTATTCGAATTCGGCCAGAAATCAATAAAAAAAGTCAATGTAACTGTCTCACCTTTATAAAAATACATACATTTTCAACGAAATAGTTGATTTTTTAAAATAAAAAATGAGCAATTTTCAATCAAAAATAGAAGTTATATTTTCAGTTAAAAAAATTAATTTCCAACCAAAAGAAAATAAAAAATTTTTAACTAAATAGTTAAATCCAAAAAATATAACGTTACTTTTACAAATGAAAATCATTGTCCTTTATTTTTATATTAAAATTTTAAACAAATGTAAGTACGCACTGGAAAAAATTCCGACTTAAGAAAAAATGTCCTGATATTTTCAGGTTTCAGTACCGGGAAAAAGCCAGGAATTTTTCAGACTTGTTTTTACATTTACAGTAAATATGGCCTCGCTCCCCGAAAAAAATAGTTTTGGAACTGTGTTCAATGCTACCAACAATCTCCGTTAAAATATCAAAGATCATTTTATACTTAAGATTTTGATGTTAATGTTTCTTCAAATAATTTAGTTCCTTTTGTACAATATATTTAAGAGTTTAAAGCTTATCTTAATGGTTCCATTTATATTTGAGAACGAAAACTTCCTTTTTAGATATGTAGCATGGACCATTTTTATATTTTTTGTAAGTTTTTTTTAAATTCCAATTTCGAATGTTTTTGCTACATTCCACACATTTTTTAATAAGTTATGGGACTTTGGAAAGAGGAAATTGAATCAATAAAAAAAGTAAATGGAGAATGACTTACTGTTTTCGAATCAAAAAAATTTCAAAAATACACAAATTCATGGTAAAAAGAAAGAAAAACAATTTATTGGACAAAACTAACCTCAAATATATTCGAAAAATTGTGTATAATTTTAAAATAAATTCAATAAAAAAGTTATACTTTTGAAGGTAAATTGGTAATTTATAGACAAAAAGCAAGTCATTCAAATTAAATGAAAGCCAGAAGGGCATTAACCCTCTGAGTTACACCTATTTTCCGATTAATTATTGAGCTACACCTGGGTCTTCAGTGACCCCCAATATTCAAACATCTTTTACATAGGTTCAAAGTGCACCTTTTTGAATAAATCGGAGTGAAATGCAATCGTCAGAATGTCTAGAAAAATATTCAACCAGTGCAAAAACGATATCTTCATTAGTTTAAATTTTGTGCTAATAAATGTAAGCGAAAATTCTAAAAAACTGCAAAAATCTGCAAATCGCTCGGGGTCATGGAGGACCCACGTGTTGCCCAGAGGGTTAACTATGAAATAAAAATTTTCTATTCATATAATCTCATTCCTGCACCAATTTTCAACACATTCCAGCCTCATTAGCTTAAATACATATTTACGTTGCATAAGTTCAAACAAAAGTTTGAGAGTTTAAAGTTCCGCCTGCATTAGACCCAAGAAATCACGACAAAGCCGTAAAATAGCGTTGAATCAGTTTGATAACTATATCAGCTCCACTCAAACCGCATCCAATTTTTAATTCTTGCATCATTTTCTGGCAAGACCAAATCTGTTTGTCTACCTAACCCACAGTATACAATACTACGTAAAGAATAGACCAGTTCTTAAAAAAAGAAACTAAGTTGCCCGCGAAGGAGAGTTCTAACCTCAAAATGTATATTTGGCAAAAGAAATTCTGAGCCAGTTGCCCTTAATCTAAAAATCAAAGAACTGCAGTAAATATCCTGCTTCCGGATGACAAATTAATGAACTCATTTCCCCATTTTTCAATCTCTGATCATAGTTTTTGCCTCTGAAATAGCGAGTCAAGGTGAGCGCGAAAAAATAACACGTCAGGCATATCGACTATTTAGACGTTTCTAGACATCAAGCACGTGCCCAAAATAGAGAGAAAAAAAATTTGGTATAATTTTGAAGTTGAAAAAGGAATAATTTGGTGGCAAAAAGCTGAGAGAGAAGGTCGGAATCGTGGATAGTAATTACGTGAGTTATATACTTGGCTTAGGCTTACCTCCATGGAGGATAACCTTACCTCGTTTTTGTCCTTTAACTTGCGGAATACACCTTGAACGTGGCGATCAACGTCCTTTTTTGTTCGAAACATGAAGCATGAAACATGAAGCGTAGTTTTTGTTTTAATGGTAAAAAATGAAATAGTTCTCTATGAATAAAACAAACACTTTTTGACCAGAAACGGAATTTTCGATTGTTGGTAGCATTTTCAGTAAATTAAACCAAAACTGGTTCTTAAGCGTTTTTCTTTGGACTTCAAAAAAGTGTGTACATACGTCATCGAGCGCGAAGCGCGAGGTAAATATATTGTCGAGTGCGCGATGAGAATGTGCCCGCAAAGCGACTAGAGCCCGCAAAAAGACTAGTTTATCTTACTTTATTGACATTATTTAAAATAAATCTGAAGAAACTAATTTTAAAATTCACTCATCAGAACGTATTAAACTGACATCAAATTTTAAGTTTCTCTAATTTTGAACCATACAAGAGTGATTAAATTGACTTCAAATTCCGAGTTTTCTGTATCGAATTAAGAAATATTCATCTGTTCGCAATTTGTACTTGCCAGATGGTATTGAATTGGTTTCAATTTCCGAGTTTTCTGTGTCGAATTAAGTTAAATTCATTTGTTTGCAATTTGTACTTGCCACCTGGTATTGAACTGGTCTCAATTTCCGAGTTTTCTGTATCGAATTGAATAAAATTCATTTGTTCACAATTTGTACTTGCCAGATGGTATTAACTTGATTTCAATTTTTATCTTTCAATTATAATTAAAATGTATACATTTGTTAGCTGAAATAATCATCACATTAAATGGAATTGAAATGTGACACAATTCAATTACGATAAAAGAAATTAAAATGTATATTTCAAAAACGGAATTTATAAGGTATTCAAAACGTTTGAAATTCGACGATATTTGTTCGCAAATTAATGAAATTCAATTTGCACCTTCTTACCGGGAGGGTGATGAATTAACAAGTGAAAGTGCTAATATCCGTAGGATATTAGAAGTTGAGGAAGAATCTGAATAGCTTTACTGTCAGTTAATTTTAATTGTTCTGTACCTAACATATTTTATGTAATTATTACAAAACATTTATTTAATTTTTTTCATGAACATATTGCTTAAAATTGCTACTTCATAAACTCCAAATCCTACTACAGATTGGCCCGATTGGGAACGATTGGGACTGACTGAAAATTTACAGCACTCAATCGTTCTCAATCGTGCACACACGATTAAGAAACACGATAAGAAACAATTCAAATTTCTTTCTATCATCCTCAATTGTTTTCAATTAATTATTTCTAGAAGGGGAGACTTAAATCATGATTAAATTGCAATGCGTTCCACCATGGACATTTTAGTTCTGATTAGCTAATCGTATACCCTTTTCGTGGTAACTCGAATATTCTCTTGTAACGCTGACTCTGATTGGTTATATTAAAACTCTTAGTTAAATTTCGGCGCCATGATGTTTAGGCGCCAAATCATTGTTATGACGCGAAAAGTTTGAGGTTAAGAGAGGTTTGTGTAAGAAGACCAGAGGCATCAGAGGCAATTGTGTTTTGTGTGGTTTAAAAAGTAAACAAAAAATAAAAGTGTGGAATATTATGAAGGAAAAATCAGAAGAGGTGAGTAAAAAATATTATATATTTGTCTGAATAAGCGAGTGAAGAAAGTAGGGTCTGTTAAATTTTCGGGTTCATCTAACCTGACATTTGTCGTTTTTCCAGAAAAAATTACGCATTACCAAAGTAATTTTTAAGTACCCTCAATGTGAAAATCAGCGCACACTTTTTTCAATTATGAATATTGATTTTTCAAGGGAAAAAAGATGAGACGACAAAGGAGTTCCAATTTCACCAAAATTGAAAAAACTACTTTTCTGGGAATCATGGAAAAATAAAAAAATATAATTGTATGTAAAAGAACGGATGCTGTAAGTAGCAAATCAGAAAATCAAACTTGGGATCGAATTTGCATCGAGTTAATCGAACTGTTTTCTAGAAAATTAGAATTTTCTCTCGAAAATTGGACAGTTTGACAGAGAATTCAACTAATTGGTCGAATTTTGAACTACTTTGCTTGAATCCATTTTTCAGTTAAAAATTCATCATTTTGGTTAAAGTTTTGGTTGTTTATTGAAAAGTAGGTGATTTAACTGAAAATTTCAATGTTTGGTTGAAAATTGACTTTTTACTCAGAAATTCTTCAAAATTCAACAATTTGGGAGAAAATTAAGTTTTTGAAACGAAAATAGAACTATTCGATTATTGATTAAAAAATAATGTTCTCAATTCATCAATTCAACTATTTTGTTCAAAAATTATCTTATTTGTTGAAAATTCAAAATTGCGAAATTTAAAAATAAATTTCTTGCTCAGTTACAATTTTTTTTTGAAAATGTGCAAAAACATGCTTTTTTTGTATTGAGCCATATGCACACATTTTAAAGAAGTTGAATATGTTGAACCTGAAATTTATTCAGCTTGAACCGAAGAACCATTTTTTTATTTTGCTTTTTCCGAAAAAAATTTGTGTCGTGAGGTAGGATTTTTGGGATTTCTTTGGTTCAAGCTGACGCTATTTCAGGTTTGAATCAATCCAAAAAACAAGTTCTTGTATATTTTGAAAAAAAAATTAATTAGGCAACTTTTTTTTAATGAAACAAAAATTGTAATTGTAAATTTGAGAAAGAGAACAGAAGATATTAACCGATTTCAAATTTTGTTTCTTTACTTGTTTTGGATGTCGACCCACAAATTGTTATCCCTCAGCTCAAACGATTCGATTAATTTTTAGAATTTCTACTTCGCTCTACTGAAAATAAATATTCATGAGAACGATGTTAAACATAATAAAAGTTTGTATTAAACTAACTTTATTTTCTCTCTGACTTTTTTATATCACTCTGGATGGATTTCCAACGATCTAAGTACATCCAATTTTTAAAAATAATCTTTAATGGCAGATATCATTGAAAATGATACCCTTTTTCGTGAGAAAACCACCCTATTTCCCCTTTTTTGAGCTCCTTTTGCGCTGTGATCCCTGTAATTGGCATCTAATTTTTAAAAGGTGATGGAAGTAACCTAGTAAAAGAGGATTTGCAATGTCTGCAAGTGAAAGAAATATTAGGTAGCGCACTTGAGCCAATGGAGAACGCGTATGATGATGACGCTCTGGAAGGTAATATTAAAGATTCATCATTTTAGTTGAAAATTCATCTTTGTTGATGAGAATGGAATTATTATGTTCCAAAAATAAATTTTTCAGGTTGAAAATTAATTTCTTCAACTGAAATTTCAACTATTCCAGTTTTAATTGAAAATTTATATTTTTTTACAAGAAGATCCCATTACTATTTGGTTGCAAATTAATTTCTTCAAGTTGAAAATTAATTTCTTCAACTGACATTTCAACTATTTCAATTTTCATTGTCAATGTACATGTTTGTAATAGAAGCTTCAAGTATTCAGTTGAAAATTCGTGCATTTTTACATTCTCATTCTAATGAGAAGGTATTAGTTTGATGTAAAATTTGACATTGTCAGTTTTCATCAAATTTCCACGTTTTGAGACCTCCTGAGTCAGACAAACGATTTTCACGAAGGTGTCTGTCTGTATTTCTTCTGTCTGTATTATCGTGTAGGCACGATAACTTTCAAAAGATTGATCAGATTCGATTGTGCTTTGGCACACTTTTTTATGGCCTGAAAAGAAAGGACAAGTTCGTTAACCAGCTATTTCGGATTAAAATTCAAACAGTGAGTACATTTTGAAAAATTTTGAGACCACTTTTTATTCAAGATTTGAAAATTGTATGTACGGTTATTAGTAGTAAGCAAAAATAGGAATAAAATATCCCAACGACTTTTTCTGATAAAAAAAAATTACCGGAGTAATAACATTTTCAAAATTACAAAAAAAAAAAAAGAAAATGAACATTTTAAGCCGAAAATGCACGATATGATAAAAAGTGAAGAGAAAAACGTTGCTTTTTGAACACCTTACAATATTTTCATAACAACTTTTTGACTTTTCAAACAAATAAAAATTTCAAATTTTGATCGCACAAAAAAATGAGAACTCAAAAATTCTATTTTGCTGTCAAACTATGCAAGATACGACAAAAGATGATAGGTCTAAAATTATGCACCTAAAAAAGATCTACAAATTTGTCTGTATTCACTTTTTGATATGATGCGTAGTTTTTGTTTTATTCGCAAAAAACAGGATTGAAAATAGAAAAATTAAATTTTTAGACGAATAATACAAGCTACAAAAAACATGATGGAGACGTAATTTGTTCATTCAAAGAAGAGGTATAAATTTGTTATGAATCATGTTTCGATAGGATGCGTAGTTTTTTTTTTATTCGTGAAAATAACATTGAGAGTAAAAGAAATCAAATTTTTGGAAAAATAATGCAAGTTACGAAAACAGATGAATGAACAAAAATTGTGCATTCAAAGAAGATTCAAAAACTTGTAATCAATTTTTGTTGTAAGAATATATTCAAAATGAAAAAAAATTAACTTTTTTGAAAAACAGACAAGCTAAAATAACATTTTAACTAATAAAATTTGTCGCCTAAATTATATCATTATTCTTTATTTGAAATCAAATACAAATTTACTAATTTGTATATGAAGAACATATAACACGAAGCACAAAGGGCGCGATCAGTGTATTTTGAAGCGCGAAGACCAAATCGCGCGCCGTAAGTGCGCTCAAACTTTTTTGTTTCTATCATACGGTGCACAGAACCGAGCGTGGAACGCAAGGTTCAAATAAATTTGAAATCAAATATCGAGCGCGAAGCGCGAGTGTCTGGATGAAAATGTGTTCCTTAAGGTCGATAGAACCTTAAGTAAATAAAGTTCATTTTCAGTCTAAAATAAAAACAAATTTAACAATCACTTCATATGTAGAGGTTTTGATAATTTTATAATATTTGCAAATAAACTTTTTCTTTTCAACGAAATCGAACACGAAGTTCAAAAGTTTAGAGGAACCGAACGTAAAGCGCGATGTAAATACGACTGAGCGCGTAGCGCGAGGTGAATACATAATCGAGCGCGAAGCGCGATATCCAACAGTCGCGTGCCTCCTTTCTTAAAAATTCGTCCTTTTGTTCGAAAATGGAATTAATTTTGTAATGATATTCTGATACCTCGAAGGAAAATGTAGAACTATAAGGGTAAATAAAATTTTTTTTAAAGTTAGAAAATTCAAATGAAAAATAAAATTTCATATCAATTTCTTATGTCGACAGATGCAACTGGCCAAATGACAGAAAGGTTTGAAAAGGAATGGGAAGACGTTGTATTGGATGTAGAGGAATCAAGGGAAATTCCGAATGTAAATGTTGGGCTCCAAGGAAACGAGGATAGCACACACATCATAATAGAAAATGTTCCAGATCCGCCAAACGAGAAGGTAGTCACTTTTTTCGTAGAATCCGTTTTTCAAAATGTTAAAAAATTATATTATTTTCAGTCTAATAACAATATTTTACTTTATTGCAGACAATGAATGAGGAAGATGACTGGTCAGAATGGAATCCAGCATTACTTAGGACAGAAAGGAGTCCTCTCTTAAAGATACATCCGAAAGTGCAAAGTTTTGCTTCTTCATCGAATAAGCCTAGAGCACAGGAGCTTCTCGACAAATACGTACTAAAACGGTCAATGCATAAGCCGTTTCAAAAAAGACAAGGAAGTAAAACATCAGAGGAATCTGCAGCTTTATTACAAGCAAAGCTGGCTTACCTGGAAATTAAAAAAAAAGGCTCTGGTAAAGGCTGCAATGGATAAGGAGGTATTAAAAAACAAATTGATCGAGCAGGAATTAAAAATCCAACTGTTGCGCAAACAGATAAAGGGTCCGGATTGCGCGTGAGGAGTAGTGAAGAATCCTATTTTCCTCAATGAAGATTTAGAAAAAAAATATATTTTTCCTTTTTTATTGTTTTCTTATGTCATTTTAAACGTGTGGCTGTGCTCTGATCCGTCGAAATAATGTTCCAAGTTTTGAAAATTGTATCATTTTGCATCTGTGATCTTATTCTTAGGAAACCAAATGACTGTTAAATTGTACGATAAAGCTGTTACAGGTGCAAATTTGAAATAATGTTCAAAACTTTGAACATTATTTCAAAAAACAAACGTTATTTGGTTTCTCACTTTCTTTGGTAAGAATTATTAAAAGCAAAATTCGATTGTACTGCACGCGGTAAGCACATTTTTAATCATTATTATATCTTATTATATTACTATTATATATTTTTATTTCTCATTTTTTTCTTATAACATTTAAAACGTGTGCCTGAACTCTGATGCGTCAAAATAATGTTCAAAGTTTTGCACATTGTTTCACTTTGCATCTGTGATCTTATTTTTAGGAAACCAAAGACTGTCTAATTGTAAAATCATAGTCGTTGCAAGTACAAATTTGAAATAATATTCAAAACGTTGAACATTATTTTGAAAAACAAACGTAATTTTGTTTCTTAATTTCTGAGTAAGAATTTAAAAAACGAAATTTGATTGTACTGCACGCGGCAAGCACATTTTTATATCGCTATTATATATTATTATATTACTGTGCGATAATAGTTGTTGCAGGTGCAAATTTGAAATAATGCTCAAAACTTTGAATATTATTTCGATAAACAATGTAATTTTGTTTCTTAATTTCCTCAGTACGAATTTAAAAAACAAAATTCGATTGTACTGCATACTGCAAACAAATTTCAGTACCATCACTATATATTATTATATCATTATTGTATATAGATAGTTTGTTTCAATTTTTAAATAATTTTTTTATGTTTTATAAAAATACATTTTACAACAGTTGCATCTATTCAAAAATGTATATAGTTGGAAAAATAGTCAACAAATAAAAATGGTTTGTGTGCACATTTCTGTTTCTTTATTCGTATTCTCCATGGTCCATTACAAATCAACAAAGATAATATAAGATGCAATTTGACGAACATAATTATTGAAATAAATTATTATTGTTTATAACTATCTTCTCCTATGGTAATGCTAGATAGTTGCGGTTTTTCTGGAATTTTCTGCTTTTTGCCAATTTTTCACGTAGAGCGAGGTTAAATTGATGCAACTTAATAAACATAAGGGTTTGAACACATTTTCATTGTATACAAATATATTCTCCTATAGTAATACTGATAGCTCCGGTCTTTTCTTAAATTTTCTGCTTTTTGTCAACAACATACATTTCCATCATCGATAGGCAAGTTACCACGATTATGAAGATCCTTGTTTAAAACCTCGTCACAACGTATATTCAAAAGAGGATCGTCCGGGGGCAGGTCCTCTGCGGCGAGACGGGCCCTTTTATGCAAAACTGCAGTTGCCACAATCACAGGAAGCACATGACCCACTGTCAAACGCATTCCTGTCGCCAAACACGGGAATCTACGCTACCATATACCAAATGTGCATTCAATTTTATTGCGCGTTCTAATTTGAGACTCATTGTATAATCTTTCGGCTTCAGTGACAGGCTCGTTCATCGGTGTTATAAGGTAATTTTTTTATGCATACCCTCCATCTCCCAATATTATTGCGTCTCTAAACTCACCGACTTCCAATCGAGCGCACATCCTAGAATTTTGGAAAATTGTGAAATCATGAGCTAATCCTGGCTAACGTGCCACAAAACTGGCAAATTTCATGTCACTATCACAAGTAGCTTGAACGTTTATTGAAAAATATCCCTTTCCATTTCTGAATATTTCGGCATCATTCCCACCAAATGACTGAACTCGAACGTGCGTGCAATCTAATGCCGAAATAACTTTAGGGAAACGTACTATTGCATAGAAATCTACTTGTGCAGCATTACGCTTCTGTAGAAGGTAACTTGATGTCTTCCCGAACCAGTCCAGCAATAGCAGATAGTTATCGATGAACAATTCTATGAGCGCTAGTTTTACTTACTCCAGGGAAGTCCCCGGCAGCAATAAGGTGTGAACCAGTTGCGTAGTATCGTAGAACAAGCAGGAGCTGTATCCTAGGTGGAATAGCATGGTTTCTGAAATTTTTATTTCTTTGTACATGTTATCCAGACAAAATATTTTGAATACTTTACGTTTCGTAACAAACAAGCATAATGTCTAATATTAAAAAACAATGTTCTTAGATTATACATACCTTTCTGTAGCAGGTTTCAAACTTTGTTCTATTTGGAGCAATAAAGTTTCAACAGTAATTTTGTTGAACGAAATCGTGCAAAAAAGTCAAAATCAGCCATGGTTTCAAAATAATTAACTCGTTCTCTGAATATTCGTGGTCTTCTCTGTACGGGGCCAGTATTTTCATCATCAGATGAGGATAAAATATCATCATAAAACAGAGCCATATTTCACTGTTGTATTTTGCACTCGGACTACAATTTTGAGGTTATGTTACGTTAATCACTGATTAACGTCCATAACCTGTCATTATTGGGCGGTTAAGTTAACCCGTGATTATCTTCCCTTAATCATGATTAAAAGAATGGTGGAGCGCAAAGTATTGATTAAATAAGGTTAATCAATGATTAAAGATTTAATCAGATCTGGTGAAATCTGGCCTTAGTGTAACAAACGGGACCGGAAATATACATTTGGCCGCCCTAATCTAAATAATGGCACTGGCTCCCAGTGGAACCGCGGTAAATCACACTTATGGCCACGTTTCACAACCGTGAGATGGAAAGTCACAGGTCACGATGAAAACACAACGACAGGCCGGCGAAACCCTCGTGTGTCTTGAGGACACGAAGAGACTCAAGGATGACAGCTTTCTGCATCCATCTCGCAAGTGCCTTGGCATATTTTTGGCACGCGGGTATGGCTTTAAGGTTACGGACCAGTGATAGTTTCGCACCTCCGAGAGCACCAATCACAAGGACAATTACTCGCACCGATTTCTTTGGGTAAAGTCGTTGCAGCTCTCTCTTAAGGTCTTGATACCTCTCCTCCTTTTCTTTCTCCTTTGCAGTGATGTTGTATTCGGACGGAGGCGAGGATTCGATCACGAATATAGTTCGTTTCTCGAAGTCTTGGAGAACGATGTCAGGCCTCGAGTGTGCAATGTAGACTGCTGTCCGGAAATCTTAGTTACAGAAAATTTGCCACTTCTCGTTTTGGACAGTTGACTATATCTTCCTTGGAGCGTTGGACGGGGCAGGGTCGCGACCAACACCGTAAGAGCGACAAAGATGGTAATGAAGCACTCTTAGGGCCGCATTATGTCTATAGATATACGTCGTTCCTGCGTGGGTCGTACACCCTGATAGTATGTGTTGTAGATACCCAGCGTGTGCATGACATGCTCTGCACCTATCACTGGGAACTTCTTGACATAACATGCCAATCATCTCGTGGTTTCTGACCATTTTCAGGTGTGGATCTCTGCCATTCGCAACGATTTAAGTTGTACTTACAGAAAAATTCTGTTATGAAGACACTAGAGATTCAGAAGTCGCGTCCGCCTTGGCGGCGTGAAATGTATAATCGCGGAACTGACGAATCGATATACAAGCCTTTATGCATATGCATGGTCTCAAGTGTGGTGATATTAAGGGCCTTAAGGTCTTTCTTCGTTCATCGAATCACCCAAACGAGTAGAGTGGATCCGGGACGGCAAAAATGTTAGTCGCAGATACCTTGTTCAACGCCGACAGATCGGAAGACCAAATCTATCGAAGAAGATGCTTGTAACAATCTGCTTCGGAGAGACTCCTTTACTGACATTACGTCCTGAATGCGGCTTCGAAGCTCGCCCAGGTGTTTATAGGTCTCTCCAGTGTCAAGATGTCTAATAAAACTTATATACACAAGCTAAGGGTCTTTGGAAACGCCAATGATCTTTCCTTTCTTCAGATGAATCTTGGCACACTTGTCCATACCAAAGTCCATTCCAATCTCTTCGGTGTACTTCTTGACGATATTTATAACAGTTTGAAGTTGGCTTTCACCAGAGGCATATATCTTCAGGTGACGTTGTTCGTTGTCACACGATAATTTCTAGATGAGATTGTAAATCTAGTTTTCCTAAGAGGCATCAATCTCTGTATGCCTCTAACTATGTGTAGATGCACCTTCAAGCTTTCCAATAGACAGATGATAAGTCTGTGAGAGGTTGAATTGAAAGCTTTCCAGTAGTCAATGCAGGCCATTGACAGGACGCGATTATGGGCTGCAGCGTCTTCACAGATAACCTGTCAATTAGCAGGTTCTCTCGACAGCCTGCTACACCTTTTTTCGAGTCACGTTGTTCTTACATCTCTCGCCACACATGCCCAGTTCGTCGAACAATCCTGTTGTTTAGGACAGCTGTAAAGATCTTATACGGTGTGTTCAAACAAGTTATGGGCCTGTAATTCTCTGGGTGGGACAAGTTGCCTTTTTTCGGCAGGAGTATAGTGCGTCCTAACACCAGCCACTGTGGAATAGGCATATCAGTCTTCAAATATAAGGTAAATATGCAGGCCAAATTTTAGTGTGTTAAAGTACACTTCTTCCACCAAAAATTCTTGATACAATCTGGTCTAGCAGCGGAAAAGTTCCTCGTTCCTCGAAGTGCTTTTTTCACCTCTTCGGCAGTGATTGATGGACATTCGCCCTCAGATTTTATGAGGTTTTCACAAAACTCCTTAAAGAGGATGATATTATCAGTATCTTCTTGCAACTTTTGTGCTTTCGGGATCTTGTATAACTCTCTCCAAAAAGTCTCTACCTCCTTCGGCTTGGGTGGATTTTTTACAGAAACAGGGAGATCGCTAAAGAGGCGCGATGGGTCTGCGAGAAACTGTTGATTCTCCCTGATCCATCTCTCCCTCGTCTGTATTCTCCTCCTTGCGTCAGATAACAGCCGTATTTTGTCAATAATATGCTGCTTGATTGTCAGCAGCTTTGACTTGTTCAGTGTGTGATTCAAGATCCTTAGTTCTTGGGCGAACTTTCGAACCCTTTCCGTGAACGGTCTACCAGATGTTATGTAGTCAATCACACATTAAACACGGGACGCATTCTGTCTTGCCGATCCAATCTTCTTTTTCAGTTGATGCAAGCGTCTTTTGATCTTTTGATCCATCGTCGGTTTTGGCCTTCGATTTGAATCAGCCAAAGCTCTCGCAGCACCATATGGCCTTAGGTGGAACTTGCATGTTAATGTTCCTCCTTGTCCTGAAATCATATTCAATAATGTTTAAATCTGGTCTTCCATTCTCAAATCTGTATATCATCGCCACTAAATACTTGTAGGACTTCATCTGAATGTATTTGAATAGCACTTATATTATTTATAATTTTAATTTACTTTTTATGCCTGTGTGACCGAATGATTCGTATCACATCGTGTTGCATCTAGCGTCTGATTCCATTTTCGATGTCAATTTTGATTCTCGAAGGTCAATACTTATACACGAAATAAATGTTATACATGATTTCACTTACATTGGTAATTCATTGGATTATTCATTATTATTTCTAGATGAAATCATTTTTATGTTTATGGAAAATTTAGATGAGTTTTTCAAAACGAAACTTATAAAAGATTTAACGAATAAATTCTCACAGAACTCTGTGAGTATGAATAGGGGTCGGGTTGTTTCATTCTTGGAAATTGATACACTGTGGAAACTGTTATTGCTGTTGAGGATTTACACCCACAGGATCCTGCCAATCGTGGGGTGAATATGAAATTTGAAGATTCGCAATTCCGAAACCATGGCCATTATGGGTGGATTTGCAATTTGAGGATTGTTATTTTCCATGCTGAACAATTGTACAGCCTCCCGAATTTTAACAGGGTAGTTTACGATTAAGTTCTGAATCGTAACTTGAGCAATCTCGCTAATAATCGGTTCCAAAATTGGAACTTAATTTTTGTCGATTCAGTTCGGTTCCTGGTTAAAGACACGATCCTTAATGACAAGATTTTGTTCTGGATTTGAAACTAGAACCTTGCGATTTCCAATCGCTTCCGAGTTTGGATCTAAGCGTGCAGTATAGGATATATTATAGTTAAGCGGTTGTGTCTTCACATTTACCGACATAGCAAGGTTCCGTTCCAAGCTAAGTTACTGACACCAGATAATAACCCTCGGTCGGTAATGCAGACTCCCGGCAGATGCCTGCTGTAAATTACCCTCGGTCGATAATGCAGATTTCTCGTTGATCCATTTGATGAAGTCACGTTTATACAAGTTCCGCGCTGAGATTCCCGCCACGTCTAAGAGTATTCCCCTGTTTCTGCAAGTGTTACGCGTCTACCTTATAGACAAAAAGATATGGGATTCCCCTGTATCTGCGAGTGGTTTTTCCCTGTTTCTGCAAGTCCCGCGCTGATTTTTCGTGCACTGTTTCAGGTAGCAACGCTCCAAGCAGCTGAAGAAGATATCAGTGAAATTATAACAATATGAATTTGAATTTTCCTTTAAAAAACTTTTTACATTTATTTTCAGATAGTTGTTCACCAACTAGTGCAGATACATCTTCTTCACACACTTATTGGAAATTTAAAGGATCTATGTCTTTATCTATTTCAAATATGTCATCCTTATCAATAAGACTCTTATCAATGTTTTCGTCTTGTACGTGTAAAAGATTAACATGCTGGTCCAGCATTGTGTATCATTCTTATTTTCTACGTTTAAACGCTCTTGTTTTATCTTAATCGGGAAAGATATTGGGATAAATGATCCCGCCCACAAAGGATTGTATTTATTTACGTTGATTTGTAGGTGTATGATTAAATGCAATGTCTAAACAGCATCAGTTTCCTGGAATTCTTCAACTTTTTGCAGGATAGAGTGTTTCACATAGTTATTCGCTGATAATAATACTGATTCCTTGAAAAATTGAATTTGTACCGCCCGGCAAATTAATGCGTGTATTTCTGAAAAAAATTTCTTCTCTCGATCTCTTTAGTAGCTTAATGGAAAAACACCCGACCGGCAATCGGAAGTTCTGTGGTTCGATTACCAGCGAAGCGAATGGAGATACTTTTCAGAAAAAAATTAATTAAAATTCTATACTGCATAATTTATATACATTTGAAACATTTTGTAACTATCTTTGACCATTTTTGCTTCCTCATAGAGGAAGCTTTGTAGTGGTAACATTTTTCAAAATTTTTAAATTCATTCAATTAAACCGCCCATAATTTAAAAATGTCTAATACAATGTTCTAAGCAATTGTCCGGATGTGTGTGTGTGTGTGTGTGGATGTGTGGATGTGTGGATGTCACGCTTTTTTGTGAACGCGATAACTAGAAAACGGTTGCAGATAAATTGATGACATTTGGAGAGCTTATTTTCCTCAGTAATATCCTAAAACTGACCAAAGGATTTCTAAAAATATTTATTACATTTTTTTCTAGCACTCAATAATATTTTAAAAATCGGGTTTTTATAGTAAATAAAATATATAAAAATAATACATTTTATTGAGGAGTAGGGAAGTTATGGTAATTTATATATTTTGAAAATCGGTTTTTTATAGTAAAACTTTTTTCACTAGCATAATTTGAAGTTGATGCAAAAACAGAAAAGGTGTGTTGATTCGAGTCGAATCGATTGACCTATAATATTAATACATTTTATTGAAGAGTAGGGAAGTTATGGTAATTTATATATTTTGAAAATACGGGTTTTTCTAGTAAAACTTTTTTCATTAGCATAATTCAAAGTTGATGCAAGAATGTAAAAGATTCCTTGGTTCGGGACGAATCGATTGACCTATAATATTAATACACTTTATTGAAGAGTAGGGAAGTTATGGTAATTTATATATTTTGAAAATCGGTTCTTTATAGTAAAACTTTTTTCACTAGCACAATTCAGAGTTGATGCAAGAATATAAAAGATTCCTTGGTTCGAAACTAATCAATTGACCAATAATATTAATGCATTTTATCAAATTGTACGGAAGTTATGGTAATTTATATATTTTGAAAATCGGTTTATTATAGTAAAACTTTTTTCATTAGCATAATTCAGAGTTGATGCAACAATATAAAAGATTCCTTGGTTCGAAACGAACCGATTGACCTATAGTAATAATGCATTTTATCAAAGAGCAGGGAAGTTATGGTAATTTATATATTTTGAAAATCGGTTTTTTATAGTAAAACTTTTTTCATCAACATAATTTAAAGTTGATGCAAAAACAGAAAAGGTGTGTTGATTCGAGTCAAATCGATTAACCTATAATATTAATAAATGTTATTGAAGAGTAAGGAAGCTATGGAAATGCATAATATTTGAAAATACGGGTTTTTCTAGTAAAACTTTTTTCATTAGCATAATTCAAAGTTGATGCAACAATGTAAAAGATTCCTTGGTTCGGGACGAATCGATTGACCTATAATATTAATGCACTTTATTAAAGATTAGGGAAGTTCTGCTCATTTATAATATCTGAATCATCAGTTTCAAACAGAAAAACTTTTTTCATCGACATAATTTAAAGTTGATGCATGAATAGAAAAGACTTTTTGATCATAAATTTTCAAATAGAGTAATATTATGACAATTTTTGTGAAGAAATCATAAAGCTAGGAAAGGGATAGGGTGCGACAGAACTTTTCCTTTCCCTTTTCCAGCTCAAAAAATTATTACTTCGAACGCAAGATTTGATTTGTCTTTGTATTTAAAACATTTTTTGTATTATTTTGTAATTTTTCATTTTTGGCAAATTTCTATTTTTAAATTGAGCAAAATGAAGACTGTGGTTTGTCTATTATTGAAAAAAATCACTAATGCTTCCTCTATGAGGAAGCAAAGACATTTGCTAACAGGAAGCAAAGTGCTCGTGAAATGAGCACCACATAATTATAAATACAAACAAAGTGGAAACACTCGAGATCGAATTCACAGCTAGTTTTGCAGGTCGAACCAGTTAGAATTAATACGAAACAATACGAAGCAAGTTTTTAATCCTCTTCGACCCTGCTCAATCCGACTCACGAACTCAAAATAAATCCCAATCTCAGTCCATGACTCAATCCCAAATTCAATCCGAATGTATCCAAGGCTCACTAATCAATCTTACTCCATTCATGCATCAGCAGCAACTTCAATCTGAATCTATACCGAAATTTACTCGGTTTGTAAATGTGGAGTCGTAGCCGCTTAGCTATACTACTAACTAGTCTGCATGAATGTATACTTTACTCTCTTTTTTGGCACCGCACACTTTTTACATTCTCATCTCAATGAGAAGGTATTAGTTTTATGCGAAAAATGACTTTCGCGGATTCCATCAAATGTCGACGTTTTGAGGCCCTCTGAGTCAGAAAAAAATGTTTTTACGTATGTGTCTATCTGTCACAGTTTTAGGAACCAAAAGGAAAGATCGAGTTCGTTAACCAGCTATTTTTAATCAAAATTCTTGAGACCATTTTTTTCGAAATTCAAAAATTTTATCTACGGCTGTTCGTAGTACTCGGAAAGTGGAACAATTTTTCCCTACGTCTTTTTTCAATATAAAGAAAATTATCAGAGTTGCAGTATTTTCAAAATACAAAAAAAAAACGAAAATAAACATTTCAAGACAAACAACGCACGATATAAAAAAATACGAGATAAGAAAAACGTTACTTTTTGAAAGCCCTACAAGATTATCATTACAACTTTTTGAATTTTCTTGATAACTCGAAAATTCAAATTTCGATCGCACGAAAAATAATGAAAAATCAATAATTCCATTTCGCGGTCAAATTGTGCAAGATACGAAAAAAGATGAATGAGCAAGAATTGTGCGCTGAAGAAAGATCTACAAATTTGTGATGAGAATGTATTCGTTAAAGCCAAAGAAGCTTTAACAAAAGAGAATTCACAATCACCAAATTATAGTAGTCGATGCTTTTAATATTAATTTTAAAAGGTCTGTGCACAAATGTGAAAGAAATACAAAGACTGAGCGTGTAGCGCGAGGTAAATTTATTATAGAGCGCGAAGAGTGAGAATCAACAGTCGCGCGCAACGGGCAGATTTTTGTGTGTGTGTGTGTCTGTGTAATTGTTTCTGATGACCAACAGCATATATAGTTTTCAAATGCACAAGTATTTTAAGATTATGATGCCACTTTAAACCCTATTAATCATATGCAAATTCTGTAAGATGTGTACACATATTTTTAGCACGAATATATAAGATATGTTAAAAAAAACCTTCAAAATATCTAAAAAATTAAAAATGTGATAAAACTCCCGGTTTTCGGTGTTCCTCTAAAACAGGGGTCTCCAAAAGTAGATCCTGTATCTACTAGCGATCCCAGACCAGTAGGTCGGATCTACCAAGCTCGGAACAATTTAAAAAAAAGTGTCCTCCATGTTCAAATTTCAGAACTGAGCCCTTTCAACAGGGTCCCCTGCTCTAAAATAAAAAATAAAAAACATTGCAGATAATAATAATAAGGAAAACTCAAATTTTGACAATGCATTTTCAAAATAAAAAGTATTGAAAAATATACTTTTAAAATATTTAATGATGCAAAAAGTTAATAAATAAATTACTAAGCAAAAGCTAAATCTAGCCGTATTTGATTTTTGAGATTTTCTCATTGTGAAATTTAGTTAAAATGTGAGATATATTTTAAGTCACTATTTTTTGGAATCATGTTGCAATTCTTTAAATTTATTTCTGTTAGTTTAGACCAGCGCTGAGCATATAAAAACAAAATGGCGTTCCCCTAGTGCCCAAAGTTGATTAGTTCCTAATATCTCCAGTGCAGCGCTAGTGCTCCCACCACTCCCTGTTTTTGGCCCCGGGTTGCGGATAGGGGGCCCTGTACCGAGGGTTTTTGCTGAATACGGTTGCACAACTCAATAAGCAGTCGCGGACAATGGTTCAGGGATGGTCCCGAAGGAAAAACCACCAAGTCAAGACGTTAACCAACCGTGCCGAAGACTGCGTGGCACCAGGGTGTGGTGTTTCAAACGGTGTCTCTAGGATACCAGGTCGCCTTCTAGAGTATGCAGACCTTACCTCCGCATGCGGGGCTCTGCGGGGGTGGACCTTTATTTCCCTAGCTACTCGTAGGAATCAAGATGACGACTTATCAAAATTTAAACAGAAGTGTGTGCGAGGAGTTAAGTGGTCCGTTGGACGTGACGGAGGAACGTGATTTTAGTTCAAAGTTAAGAGCGAGGCAATCTTTGATGTTGGGCGAAAAATTCGTGGAGAACACATATGGGTTCATCGCAGAATCAAAGGAGGTTTTGGAAAAGATGACGGAATTCTCGGAAACTAAGAGAAATATGTTCATGCCAATTCGACATGGACTAGACGAAGCGCATGAACTTCTAAAAAAATTGATGACAATGTGAATAACGCTAAATGTTATTTTACGTTCGCATCATACGACGTGGGAACGGCCTTCGAAAAAAGAGGTAGTTGAATTGAAGAAGAAGTGCCATGAGAGAAAGTCGACCAGCCAAAACGCTACGCAGACGGAAGGGGCTGTGGAAACTCCCACTACCCATCCTGGGAAGAGAGTGCGGAAGCCCACCCTGAGTCCCGTTGAGGCAGGCTCCTCCAAGCCGAAGAAGAAGCCGAGGACGCGCTCTACAGCAGCAGCGTCCTCAAAGCCGAAGAAGAATGATGCTGGGGCGACAGCAGCTGCAATCACACCTACGAGGAAGAAGGATCTGCAGAGGAGAGCCTGACCCGAGGCGGTTTTAATAAAGCCGGCTCACGGGTCGAATTACGCCGAGGTCTTGAAGGACCTCAAACAGAAGGTGAAACCGGACACCCTTGGTGTTAAAATCAGGGGTGTCCGAGAGACGCGGAAGGGAAAGGTCCTCATCGAGGTGGGCCCTGCAGCAGACGGCAGGGCAAAACTGTCTTCTGCCATCAGGAAAGTGGTCAGTGCTGGCAACTCCGTGCGAGACCTCGTTCCACGTACGGAAGTTGAGGTCCTGGATTTGGACACGACAACCGACGTGGGGGAGGTGACGGAGGCGGTATGTCACCACTTTGGCGGCGTCGATCCGGACAACGTCAAAGTATGTTTGACGAAAAGGGCCTTAAGGGGACACCTGGAGGCATATGTGGAGCTCAGCGAGGAGCTGGCGTCGCGCTTGATTCGGACAGGACATCTCAAGGTGGGTTGGATGTCCTGTAGAGTCCGAAAAAAGACACAGACGACAAGGTGCTACCACTGCTTAGGCTTCGGCCATATAGCAGTGGATTGCAAGGGTCCCGATAGGACCAGATTGTGCTGGAGGTGTGGCAAGGAGGGGCACAAATCTGCGTCGTGCGAAAGTACACCACAGTGCTACCTCTGTGCCACAAACGAAGAAAAGCCCCGGACAGACCATCAACCCGGGATAATGAGGTGTAGGGCGTTCCGAGAGGCAACCTCATCGAGGGAACCTCAAGGACGCCCTACCTAACAGAGCATACCCAACCAGGATGCCGAAGGCCGACGAACCCGTTGTATGGTACCACCACACTACTGAGGACGATGCGTGCATCCTGGTTGTGGGAGGGTTGGAAAAATGCCAAGTTGGCGCCTAAAGTTGGAAGCCGTAGCACGGCTTATTGGCTTTACCCCCATGTCCTTGAAGTAATGCGAAAGCGGTTCCGAGGACGTGAGTTGGCGGAAAGAGGAGGTGAGGTTAGTGGGTATTACCGTTTTAAGGTCAAGTCCCACACTCAGTGCGTAAATGCATTCTCACCTCCTCTTAAAAAAAAAACTCCCTGTTTTTGCATTGTAAGCAATGGGACTCGACCAATTTTTGAAATTTTTGTTTGAACAAAATTTTATTTTTGTACACGAAATTATTCAAATTAAAACAATTTTATTCATCATTTAATATTCAGGGCTCGGTGTCACGCCACTATTGATATTTGGTTGCGCGATGCCACTACTTTGCCTCTTTTTTTAAAGAAAGTTCCACTATTTTCTTGAAATACTCGATGATGCCTCCATTTCTTCATTTTCCCTTTAAAAATGTTTTTCAACTTCTTCACTCATTTGCTAAAGTTCCATGTTTGCGAGTTATGATTTTGCAATAAATGATTTGCAAGTAAGAAATTCGGAATCTGTAGGTCTTGACATAAAAGGATTAAAATGGTCATTTTCCACACGTATCTAGTAAACTGTTGGAGATATGAATAAATGGAAAACATTTTTATATTTTCCATTCAAAGAATGTAATTATTGCACGTAAATGTTAAGAAGATATGTGCATAACAAAATTTGTTGATGCATAACAAATAAATATCACGGAGATAAATAATGGAAATAATTTGTCAATCGTAAAGAAGATGAGTGACGGTCCTTGAAAGCCTTATGGTGGCCGTGGAATAACGAGGATTTTAACTGCAACAGCTTTCAAATAGCGCCTTATTATGCGTTACACTAGTCGTAACGTAACGAAATTCTCTGCATATCTTTATTCATTGTGCCATAACGAAAATTCAATACGAATAGTTTTAATACAATGACGGTTTCGTGTGCACTTTAACGAATCTGATCTCTATAGTATGTAGAACCCATCTTCGTCAGTGCTCTGTGTGTTTCAAGTCCATTTCCCTCCAGGAAGTTTGGCTTCAAATGAACTTATGATACTCCCTGATCATTGCCTAACCATCCTGTCAGCATTATGCTAAATGTATAAAATTTATATAATCACAAAAAGTATACTGAAAAATAGCTTAAAATTATCTATCTTTTTGGCTTTTACAAGTTTAAATTCTATGTGAAGACGTTTTTTTGCTTTGGAGGAAGTAATTTTGGCATCCACTAGCAACTTTTTATCCCTATTGGAAATGAGAAGAAAAATAAATTATTTTTCATACGCCCTAGCGTCCGTAAAATTGGAATCTAATTTATTCGTAGATAATTCTAAGTGTATCAAAATTTCTGGGATTTCAAACACTTCAAAATTGAATTTATCATGTTTGGACGAAATTTATTAATGTTATTGGAATTAGTGAAGCAGTTGCAATACCGGCCAGGTTCGTCAGTACACTAAAAAAATTTAATAATAGTATGCCTGTCCTTTTGTGTGGTTATCTCAGCATTACATTACATTTTAAAATCTCCTCTTTAAAATGAGACCAAGAACGTAATTACATATTTATTTTTTCTTGAATGATCATGAAAAACGTGGAAGCGTGCTCAAGGTGAAAATGGGTCGGTCGAGTAGTATCCGCAGTCAGGTGCATTGCTAATTGTGAAATCATGCTTAGAAATCGTGAAAAACTGACCGTTTATAGAATTGTGGGCTCATGTCTTCACGTTAAATTTTGAAGACTTTCCTCGTATATATAACCGTTATTTTTGGATTTGGCAGTATTGAGATTTACCGGTAATATTCAACTACCTAGGAACACACAAATACAGTATCCGGAGTGTACAACGATGAGACATGAACTTCCCGTTTTGACCTGAAGTTTTGACTGGACCCTTAACTTTCGCCTAAAGTGAAGGACTCATCAGTCTTGTTTCATATTCTTTTGTTCTAGTGTTTCCTCTCATTGATTTCTGGTCATTTTACTCACTAGATTACAGATATTTTCTTTTTCTTTTTTTTCGTACAGTTAAATAAATATAACCGTTAAACGGAGACAGTCGTTTATACGCTCTTTTTAGCAAGCAGATCAAAAATATAGAGAAAATGTGAGAATTTGCAATTCGCGCCCTTTCTAATTCTGAAGTAGATGTCACCACTGTATCCTTCGTTTCAACTGTACTACGTTCGTTTTATTCATTCTTGTGTGAATCGCGACACGGGTTACTTGCAGTCTATTAATGTAATTGTTTTCGCAATAAATCTAGACATCGTACTCTACTCAGTTCGTGATTAATCGTCTACCCGCGGCTTTACTCTCTATTAGAAAATCTAGGAGATCAGGTTCCAGAGGTGGACCAAAAAAATATGTGCACTGATATCATCCTCAGATTCTTTAGTTTAGTTTAGTTTAGTTTAGTTTAGGAGAGAGCGAATTACAATATTAATAAGGGTGATAAGGAAGATTAATCGGAGATTTAATCTGCCAGAAGGGAGCTCGTAGGAGGGTGTCGAGTGAAGATTCGAGTTTAGGTTTTTGAATGTGGTATGCGTTCGTGCTATTTGCTTTTTTTCTAACATAAAGTATGCCAAATCAGATACCGCAAGTTTTAACTTTAATGAATTTTAAGGTCAACACTTTCGAAAGTGCAAACTTCTCATTAAAGTCATGGTGTATAACTTATATGTTATATGGATATGGGTGATTTTCAAATAGATTTCAATTTCATGTTCCTAAAAGCTTACTTGATGTTCCTAAATCATTTTTGACCATATAAAGTGCGTACAGCACGTCTGCTGTCCAACGGAAGAACCTTGTGACATTTTCCATCGTGGCTATTTTTATTTCATTTCATATATTTATTAATCCAACTGTCTTTCGACCAATCACGGAATACTCAAAACTATACATAGTGTTTATTAATCGCAGTGACAAATTAGGTCATCATAACTTTTATCGTTTTGATCAATATTTTAATAAATACGCGCGACTAAAATTCTTCTTTGGATAATTCGAATACTGGACGAAACTCTAATAAATGAAAAATATAATAGCTATACATTTGATATAATCCCATTGCGTAGTATCTCTTTCAATTCACAAATCATGGCGTAATTACTTATTAAGTACCTTTTCTACATATCAAAGATTGCTACTTACTTATCATTTTTAGATATAAAAAAAAAAAATTGATTAGCATTTCGAACTCGAAAGTTCATTGCCTCACTACCCGGTCGGGTAGTGTTTCTAGGTGGATAAATACTACCAGTGTGGGTCCACCACACCCACGACGGGCCAACACCACGCAGTGTTCCCCGAACGGTTACCCATCCAAGTACTCACCGCGCCCAACGCTGCTTAACTTCAGTGATCTTACGGGAACTGGTGTTTTCAGCGTGGTATTGCCGTTGTTTAGATATACTAAATTTAAATCTAGCCGACAATGATTTTCATGCCAATTTTTTTAAAGTTTCTGGAGAACTAAAAATAATCTAAAAATTTCACAATTGGATAAAAAAAAGTTGCACATTGATCAGTGTAAAAAAAGAAAATTTAATTGAAAAGTAAAAAATGGACATCATTCGAGGGGAATTGGCATTTTTCATCTTCTTATCGACGATCGGAGGATACAGAATTGGGAGTGTTTTACCCTTCCCAGCGAAAAGTCACAATATTTTCTTAATGATTTTGATAAAGGTTTAGGCAAACATGGTCACCAGGTGGACGTAATTGCTCTCTACGAGCACGACATTGTTGGATAGTTTTTTTTCTTCATTTTCTTGTAGCTCGTTCGCTTTGAGATTTTAGACAGGAAGTTACTCAAAACATCATGTAGTTTAAGGTCAGATTGGGAAATATAAAGATATTTTATAATATTGGTACATCCATGCAAGATTAAATTTTGCTTACGTGATACCTATCGGAAACCTCTTTTAAAAACGCGAATAGGTAAGCGTGTTTTCAAGTTCTAGGACTTTTACTTCTAGGGTGTCTTTCAATTCAGCAGAGATTGTCTCTTGATGCGTCTCTAGGAGGTCCGATGTATTCTTTGTTTAGAAGTTCTTCTACGTCTCGCTGTGGGGAAAACCCTAAATCATGGTCAAAATATGAAGGTTTGACTCTATTTCTACTAAAACATAGGCTCGAGGGTTTTTGGGGTCACTGATTACTAATTTGATATCTATTTGTTGAAAAACAAAATGACGGGTCCAATATGGTGGACATCTTGCCAACCAAATTTCTGATATCACTTAAATTTGACATAATGGGTAATATTAATGGTAAATATGTTCTCTCGGGAAATATTATTCTGATACTTTAATTGTCAAAATGCGATAAACTAAAAAAAAAACAGGATTTTATGGCATGGAGGGTGCAATACATAATATTTACTGCAGGGCGCATTTTTGCTTCCTGTTGCGAAAAGTTCCATAAAAGCTAAAACTGCAGATAGCTGCAGATAAAATTTACACATTTCTTAATTGGATGCCTAATATAGTCCGGGGAAATTAGACTTTTTTCCAGAAAAAAAGGTATAGTTTTTTTTTCTTCACAATCATGTCCCTGAAGGCATTAGAAATTAATACCAAAAAAGTTCCCCATCAGATCGGCGCCGCATACACCCCTAGCCTCGAAAAACATTCCTTAGACGGGTAGTAGCGCTGGTTTTTGGCTATTATATACGAAAGGGTGCGTCGGAAGATAAAAATGAATACAGGTGAAAATATTCAAAATAGAATTTGCAATAGAAAAGGTTCTATACAGTTTTGCTGTACAGGCCATAGGTGATGCATAATCAGCTCCAGGAGTGGGGGGGATGTTTTAGCGTATGGTGCGAAACGTACTCGCGCGCTTATTTTTCGGCCCATAACTCATAAAAGGGTAGTTTTTGGACAAAAATGCATAGAAGACAATTTGTAGAGCAGAAAATTTCCTTTTAGGACCAATACATTCTTTTTGGATTATATCAATTTGGAAAGTCATTATTATTATTTTTTTACAGTTCACGTACAAGCACTGGGATCTCATTTCCACGTACCTGTAAGGTAGAGTTTTTGGTGCGATTTTTTTATTGTGGTCTCCCCTATAGGCCTATTCCACTGATCATTGGTTGATAATATTACTTGGAATAAAAATTATCTTCTTTTGTTGATAAAATTTTAGACATTGTTTGTATTGGGATTTGACCGGTATACTTGCGATCTCTTTAGATGAAGGAACACTTCGCAATTTGCAAATTTCTTGATCTAGAACCTTGTTTGCCGGATTTATGCATTTTATTAAACCCATGGAATGAAATGTACCTTTCCCAGTTAAGCTTTTTATGTTGTAATCCGCGTTGTCAAAAATATACTGGAAAAAGGAATTTATGTCTTAATCAGGTTTCCAAGATTTAACAGCAGATGCTTCAAATAGCGCGACATCCTTCTAGCTTGAGCAGAAACTCAAAGCTGCAACTGTATTTACAATATTTTTTGACGCAACCTTTCTGAATAAAATTACCGCCAGAGAAAGTAATAGGCAAGAAATAAATGAGCGAGGTCTTGTTGCTGCAGTTATAGCATGACCGATGGCTATAGACGTTTTTTTGCAATTTTCCAGCATCAGTTTTTTTACCTGCTATGATAACTGTATCTAGAAATTTACGCAATGTGGGTACAATTGAAGCATTTGCTTCACAAATAAAGTCCTTGACATCTGGGTAATCTGTTATATGGAGTGCTTCGAATATCTTCTTATACTATATGTCCCGCTGCAGTCACAATTCTCATACGTTCTTCTCCTTCGTTGCCTAATGGACTTGTATACCAACTATTTATGACTTTTTAATCCCGATCCGCGGAAGCAAACAATTGTTGGTTTGGCTCGAGTTTTAGCAAACATTACCTGATCCCAATAAGTAGTAAGTAATTTTGCTTCTAATGATTTTTCTGTCACCGATGATCCATCGGGCATATGCTCTTCAATTGCAGAAACAAAATTTTGATCTTCAGGTCTTCCTCTTTTCTTAGTCAAGGATGGAATCTGTGCAAATTTAAAATAACATTTTTTATGGTAACGAGCATCTTCTGCTATAAGGCATGATACGCTGTTCATCCCTCTTGATACTTGCTCACCCCATTCGTCCTTCCGGCTTGTAGCATCCATTGAAATCTTATCTTTGAGACTTATAGTACGCACCATGTAAATGGGGTTACGTAGGTTTTTCATTTTCTTTTTTTCTGCTTCTGGGTCCCAATTTTCGCCACAAAACAGGCCTTTTGTCTTGAAATTAAATATTTCGGCAGACCTCAAAATTGGATTATTCTTACCTGGATCTTTTTGTGATGTTTTTAAATCTGGATTAATATTACGCTGCCTAATATACTCCAGTCTACATATTGTATGTACTTCTATCGAGTCGGCCCTTCGTAATAAGTTCATGTATCCATCTTTGCGAATTTCACTCACTCGTCTAAGATTGTCAATTCCACTTTTTACTTCGACTGTCTCACATACACTCAAACTTTTTTCGCATATAAAACATTTACATGTTGAAGCCATGATGAATTTCGAAACACAACTGCCTCATAGTACTTCTGGCTCATTACTGCTTATTCTGTAGAACAAGTGCATATAGAGAGGGTCCCTTTCTTGAATATACAGGGTGTAGTATTTATGGGGTTGCGTATATGAAAAAGAGTTTATCCCGTCAGTTGAGGATGCTTGGGACCCTTAAAAATGAGTTCACCACGTACAAGCCATTCCCACCCGCAGATGGGTCTAGACCCACGTAAAAAATCTCAAGTGGTCTAGCCTAGCGCGAGTCCAGCCTCTTATCGGCACTCCAACTTTCACTTTTCATGAGATATATTTCAAAATATAAGAGTTCAAGGGCTGAGTAAAGCAATCTCTAACAGAAGTAACGAGTTTTATAATAAAACTTAAAAAAGCGATTTTTGAATTGTTATATATTTAACTATGGAATGTTAAATTATATTTTTGAAAGAACTTGAACTTTCGTTTGTAAACCACAATAAAAAAAAAACGCAACAAAAACTCTACCTCACAGGTAGGTGGAAATGAGATCCCAGTGCTTGTACGTGAACTGTACAAAAATAATAATAATGACTTTCCAAATTGATGTAATCCAAAAAGAATGTATTGGTCCTAAAAGGAAATTTTCTGCTTTACAAATTGTCTTCCATGCATTTTTGTCCAAAAACTACCCTTTTATGAGTTATGGGCCGAAAAATAAGCGCGCGAATACGTTTCGCACCATACGCTGAAACATCCCCCCCACTCCTGGAGCTGATTACGCATCACCTATGGCCTGCACAGCAAAAGTGTATAGAACCTTTTTTATTGCAAATTCTATTATAAATATTTTCACCTCTATTCATTCTTATCCTCCGACGCACCCTTTCGTATATAATAGCCAGCGCTACTACCCGTCTAAGGGATGTTTTTCGAGGCTAGGGGTGTATGCGGCGCCGATCTGATGGGGAACTTTTTTGGTATTAATTTCTAATGCCTTCAGGGACATGATTGTGAAGAAAAAAAAACTATACCTTTTTTTCTGGAAATCGACCTTTTTCGAGCTAATTTCCCCGGACTAATAAACGTATTGCGATTGAAAAATCAACCGGATCTAACAAGACTTTTTACTCAGCTCTTTTTTAATTAACGTTTTTCCCCATTAAAGTACATACCTTAAATAATAATTCAGGAGCTTACTTTCAAAAGGGCATAAATCCACTTTTCAAATTTTTTTGTTTTTTTGCTTCAATTATAGCTTTAGGATAAGATCTATTAACCTATGTATCAGTTTCCTCCAAAAAAGCTTTCTATCCCATAGAAAAAGTGAGTTAAACATTTGCTTTGCCACCAAAAAGAATGCATCCAGTCTCTGGATAATGAGATAATGAGATAACGAGATAATGAGAATGCAAACTTCTGGTAATTGGGTACGTGGCCTAGGTCCAAAACAATGTAGGAACCCAGAAAACACAATTCTTTATAAATGCTGTAAAACGTTTTTCTCGATTTTCCAACAAAGACCATAAGTGTATATATGCCCTTTTGAAAGTAAGCTCCTCAATTGAATCCGTTTTTACAAGTCTCGTTAAGCCAATTAATTGAAAAACACTTCACGGTTGAAAAGAAAAAATACTTTTTTTTTGGCATGGACTTGTGTTAACTTTGACGATTGCTGTAGCTATGTTTCACATCGTAATAAACGGTTCGCGGAGCCCTCTGCGGTAGGCTATTGTTATTAAATAGTGCTACAGGAACCCATGAAACTTTGAAAAAATTCAAAACTTGAAAGAAAAAAAAAACTTCATTTTTTTAGTTCTGGCCAGGTTTTTTTTTGTTTTTTGCTTCACTGTGCGTCTACCTTCGTTACGTGATGTTCCGCAGTAGAAGCTGGGGTATTATTTTTACTAAATACAAGAGAAGAGAATCGGGTGTTATATTTGCAATATTGCAATGTCTGAATTACAGTGGTTGCAGATTACCTTTGTACCAGGCATGATAAGGGGGACATTTTATGTATGAGCACTGCCTTGGAGAAGAGTGCAAGCGGTAGAAGTGGAGTATATGCAGTGATATATTAAACGAAGTAAGCTCCGGATAAAGATAATCTTAACGAATTCACAGTATTTGCATGGCAATGTAGAAGAAAAACTTAAGCACAAACATTTTGACTCGATATAAATGAGATAATTTTCATTGCGAGAGTGAGGCTATGTCCACGAAAAGTTTTCAACTCTGATAATGCAGGTCACAAACCACAAAAACTAGAAATTATTTCTTTAAATCATCGAATAAAATATAGTAAATCTCTATACACTTTCCCAGATTATGTAACTCCAAACTTTTAAACTTCAAATAAGCAATCCTGTAGAGAAAACTTTAGTACTTTGCTCACAGTGACGTGCTAGATGCGTCATTAATTTTCAGGCATACTTGCATGGGAAAATACATTCCATTGCAAATGTTACTTAATATGGTTTTCCGATGCACATCAGATATATGGTAGCCTACCTTCTTAGTTCATACAGATAAGCTTGGCATACCATTTCTGTAATAGTCAATTTTCAGATTTTCTACGTATCTCTCCCTAAAGATTGCCGTATCATAAATCTAACACGGCTGGTAAAGATTTTTTGCCGGTATTGGTCTTTGACACTTTTGTTTTAAATATATGATGTAATTTGAATTGCAATACTAACACATCATATATTAAAGATCCCAGGCTTGAATTTTCGGTCGAGTCATGGTTGGGCCTATCTTTGGAAGGTCGGCCCAACTTTTTAAACCAATAATTGACCCAACTAACGTAATGATAACGCAAGCCTACCTATTTTCCACAGATGGCCCTACAATCATGGGCCAAATTGAGCCAGCCACGGAGCACAAGGTTGCCAAACGACTGGCTTCCAACGTTGGCCCAACTTTGTGAACCATTGTTTTGTCCAACTAGCGTAATAATAACACAAGCATATCTATTTTTTACATTCGGCCCGACAATCATTGGCAAGGTTTAGCCAACCAAGGAATGTGAGATCAGCACAACGTTGGTTCTCAATGTTAGGCCAACATCGATATGATCGCACGCTTAAAGCCGTCGAAAAATCGCACTCGGTCGTGATTCGAACCCAAACTAAATTACCTTATCCGTGTGTACCTAACCGACGCATTAGCCAATTGCGCTATCGAACCGCTTGAACGTTTCTAGCAAAATCTTGGCCATGCTTTTTGTACTGAAATAGCCAGGGTCAGCTCAGTAATGTATGTATGTATGTATACCATTAAGCCATTTCCCTTTCGGGGTAGGCGTGACACTACCCGATTCGGGTAGTGTTTCTAGGTGGATAGTTTCTTGTAGTAAATAACTACAAGTGTGGGCTCACCACACCCACGAAGAGCCAACAACACGCAGCGGTATTCCCCAATGGTCACCCATCCAAGTACTAACCGCGCCCAACACTGCTTAACTTCAGTGATCTAACGAGAACTGGTTTTTCAGTGTGGTATGGCCGTTGGCCATAATAATAATATAATAATATAATAATAATAATAATTTGTTTTTAACCCATTCAAACCCAAGCCGAATCTAGCCGAGATAGCCTCAAACTAACTACTGCATCAATGGCGTAGCCAAAAAAATTACCGCTGTTTTTTCTTTTGACATTTGCAATTGTTTATAAAAAGTTATTTGAACAAATTACCAAAAAATTCTTTATTTCGAAAAACTAATAGCGGCAATCGATTCTGCGGGAAAAATTGCAAAAGAAACCTCCATGGCACTTTTTTGTCAGACTTCAATTTGTTGATGTAAAGTCATTATAAACAATTTCAACCTGTACAAGTAATACCAAACCCGTTGTATCCCAAGCCGAATCTGGCCGAGATAGCCTCAAACTAACTACTGCATCAATGGCGTAGCCAAAAAAAAAATTACCCCTGTTTTTTCTTTTGACGTTTCCAATTGTTTATAAAAAGTGATTTAAACAAATTACCAAAAATTTCTTTATTTCGAAAAACTAATAGCGGCAATCGATTCTACGGGAAAAATTATGAAAGAAACCTCTAGGCAAAAAAAAAACAAAAACAATTTTTTTTAGTTATGTTCTAAGGTTTTTTTTATAATTTTTCCCGTAGAATTGATTGCCGCTATTAGTTTTTGGCTACGCCATTGATGCAATAGTCAGTTTAAGGCTATCTCAGCCAGATTCGGCTTGGGGTACAACGGGTTTGGTATCACTCGTATAGGTTGAAATTGTTTATAACGATTTTACACCAACAAATTGAACTCTGACAAAAAAGTGCCATAGAGGTTTCTTTTGCAATTTTCCCCGTAGAATCGAGTGCCGCTATTAGTTTTTCGAAATAAGGAAATTTTTTGTAATTTATTTAAATAACTTTTTATAAACAATTGCAAATGTCAAAAGAAAAAACAGGGGTAATTTTTTTTTTGGTTACGCCATTGATGCAGTAGTTAGTTTGAGGCTATCTCGGCTAGATTCGGCTTGAGTTTTAATGGGTTAATCATACATATTATGAGAAGTTGAGTTTAAAAATGTTAAATGTGCAAATTTAAAAATAAAATGTTATAAAATAAGAGATTTTCTTCTCGTATGGCCGAATCATCATCATCATGCCCGAAAATTTGCACAACTCTGATCTAAGATCGGATCGAAAACCGCATGGACTTTATTGAAGTTTTTGAAGTTATTGACAACGTTACTACGCTTTGAAACAAATAATTCGAAATTATAATGTCAAAGGCCTCATGAAAGGTTTGAACAATATCTCTTCAACCTGTTATAAGAACATTTTTGCTCTGATATTATGCTTGCAGATTTTTTGTTTCAGCGTACAGCGAGATTATGTATAACATCAAAAAAATTTGATAAAGTTAATTTGACTGACAAACCTACCCATAGTCGGGCTGATCGTATTTCGATGGTCCTTTCATAAAAATTCGCCACAGTCTATCCGACTGTCGGCCCAACATCATGCCAAAGGTGGGCCGGCGGTCGCGTGCAGTAAGGATACTTGCACTGGTTAATGTTACACCGACAGTCGGGCAAACCTCACTTGCAGTTTGGTTGATCGTATTTTGATGGTCCTTTCAAAACAATTCACCGCAGTCTATCCGACTGTCGGCCCGACTTTGGGCAAGAGTTGGGCCGATGGTCGGGCGAAGTATGTTCACTTGCACTGGTTAATATCACGCTGAAATTTGGGCAAATTTTTCCCAGAGTCAGACCACCGTATTCTTATGATTCTTTTAAAAAAATGGGTCACATTCTATTCAACTGCCAGTCCGACTTTGGGCTATTGTTAGGTCGTCGATCAGACGCAGTGAGATAACTTCCACTGGGTCATATCACGCCGACAGTTGGGCGCACCTCAGCCAGAGTTGGGCCGACCGCAATTTTATGCTCCTTATAAGAAAAATCGCCACAGTCCGCCAATGTCGGCTGCCAACGTTGGCACAACGAAGGTAACATAGAGCTGCCAATGTTGGCACAACAAAGGTGACCCGACCCAAATTCGTACCTGGGATATTATCTGAAAGAACCATGATTATATGTCTATTCCTCGGTTTGGTAACAATTCCGAAACTTCTATAATCATAACGAATTTCATGTTATAGAAGTTACCATAATCCATTATAATCATGCAAATAAATAGTTTCTATCAAGATTTAAAAATACATGATTGAAACATGTTTCAAACTGATAACAATGGTTGCATTATTGAGATTTTTATTTCGCTTGAATTGCAGAAACAAATTTTTTTATCTATTTGTAAGTCGTCCATATAGTTGTTATGTTTCTGATGATGGACATTCTCTTTATTTCAGGAATATGGAAATAATCTCTTGGAATCTGGCGTACATGGTGCTCTTATAGCACTTGATGAAAGTTTTGATGCTAACAGTTTTGCTCTTACATTACAAATTCCGACACAGAATACACAGGTTTGTATTTTTTTTTGCATCAATTTGGTAAGATATAATTACAATAAAGGTTGAGTAATAATTGTTCAAAGAAGTGATAGTTACAAAACTATCATAATATGATATCAGGAGTCCATGTTTAACGAGTACTGTATACATAATATACAAGATATGAAGTAAACTGTATTAAATATTGGCTTAATCATCACAGAATCGAAAAATATGTACGGAAGAAAATGTATAGCTAAACCTGCCGTATTTATCCTTGATCTAACTACAGATATTGTTAGAAACGAACCAACGATCCGTATTCGGATCTGCTACATATTTATTCATGGAATTCGTGGAATTCGCGGAATACATAAAATTCACGGAATTCATAGAATTTACGGATTTTGCTGAATTCACGAAATTAATGGACTTCACGGAATTCATGGAATCCACAAAATTTGAACAATTCTTGGAATTTGCAGAATTCATGGGTTTCACGGAATTCATGAAAATCACTAAATTCACGGAATTCATGTAATTCACGCAAATGATGAAATTCACAGAATTCATGGAATTCCCGAAGTTTGCGGAATTCACGGAGCTCGCGGAATTCACAGAATTGATGGAATTCGTAGAATTCATTGAATTCACGGAATTCGTGAAATACCTGGAATTCATGGAAATAACGAAATTCAAGGAATTCATGAAATTCAAGGCATTCATGGAATTCATGGAATTCACGCAAATCATGAATTCATAGAATTTGCGGCATTGATGGAATTGGCGGAATTGACGGAATTCATGGAATTAACGAAATACATGGAATTCATGGAAATCACGAATTCATGGGATTCATGGAATTCACAGAACACATGGAATTCTCGGAATTTACAAAATGGACGGAATTCAAGGAATTCACGGATTCAATGGAATTCATGGAATTCACAGAATTCACAGAATTCATGGAAATCACAGAATTCATGGAATTCGCAGAATTCATGGAATTCGCAGAATTCATGGAATTCGCAGAATTCATGGAATTCACAGAAGTAATGGAATTCACAGAAGTAATGGAATTCACAGAATTCATGGAATTCACGTAATTCATGGAATTCACATAATTCATGGTATTCACAGAATTCATGGAATTCACATAATTCATGGAATTCACAGAATTCATGGAATTCACAGAATTCATGGAATTCACAGAATTCATGGAATTCACAGAATTCATGGAATTCACAGATTTCACAAAATTGATGAAATTCACTGAATTCATGGAATTCACGGAATTCACAAAATTGACGAAATTCACTGAATTGATGAAATTCACTGAATTGATGAAATTCACGGAATGCATGGCATTCACGGAATGCATGGAATTCACAGAATTCATGGAATTCGCAGAATTCATGGAATTCGCAGAATTCATTGAATTCACAGAATTCATGGAATTTACAGAATTCATGGAATTCACGGAATTCACAGAATTCATGGAATTCACAGAAGTAATGGAATTCACAGAATTCATGGAATTCACAGAATTCATGGAATTCAC